>VYZW01043857.1:0-24568 GCA_013401315.1 Balaeniceps rex
CCAGCATATTGGGCCCTCCGTTCCCGACAGAAGGGAATCACCAACAACAATTACCCTCCTTTTCTTCTTAACAGAGGCAGTCATAATGCGTGGGGCTGACTGACTCACCCTAGGCAACCCCCTGGATGGATCTTCACCTACCTCCTCATCTGCCTGGCCCTCAAGTTCCAGAGCCTCATATCTGTTGCGCAAGAGCAACTGGGAAGGTGAGGGAGGCAGGGGGAGGACTCGCCTGCTGTCCCGAGCAGGGACCTGTTTCCATTCCCCCCCATCCCTCAGGTCCCCTCCTTCTGCTTGGTGACAAGAGCGTAGGGGATCCTCTAGAGAGAGGATCCTAGAGAGCCAGTACAATAGATATTTTGTTTGTTAATTCACTCATGTTTTGGCCATGGTTTAAAATTCCTAAAATGCAGTGTAGATAACACAGCTGGTAATGTTTAATTAAAATATTTCTTCTGCTTTGGTGAAACTTAATTCTCTATTGAATCATATTCAGAAATATCTCCTTTGCTGAGAAACAATCAGCAAAGCCAGAATTCCCAAGTGTGCCTCCTCTTCCACGTACCTATGAAAACATCAGAGACGTCTCAGTTTTATTGTCAGCAAATACCACCACAGAAACACAAGACTTCAAAGCAGGACAATCAGGGAAGTGATTCCTTTCCTTATGAGCCCTTCAGAAGGACATGCTCAAGTTATTGTAGAATCTTCAATCAGTCCCCAAAATACCACTGGGATGAGAATGGAAGAATAACCAAGTGCTACACATTGTAAAAGAATCAGAAAACTTCAGTAACTTAATTTGGGTAACTACCAGAACTGCAAAAACAGATTCTATGAAGTCACTCAGATCATCAAAAGTTTTCCAAGCTTGCCGTTCACTAATTGCTTACATTCACACAGAGGTTTTGTTGCACAAAATACCACCTGCATGAACTGACTGTTCCCTGCATATCAGAACACAAAGAGTAGACAGTAGTTTCTGAACATGCTACAGGACAGACTTTGATCATACAACAATATTTGCACAACACTAGCAACTAGCGCAACCCGAGTTCAACCTTTTCCAAAAATTACCTGATTT
The DNA here is from genome assembly GCA_013401315.1 of Balaeniceps rex. Classification (NCBI taxonomy): domain Eukaryota; kingdom Metazoa; phylum Chordata; class Aves; order Pelecaniformes; family Balaenicipitidae; genus Balaeniceps; species Balaeniceps rex. Next base: position 1,085 of record VYZW01043857.1, read on the forward strand.
GTGCAGGCTGTTCTCGCAGCAAAAAAATCAGTCATCTCCTGCCCACTTAATAAGAAAGAAAGACCTGCAGCTCTGCTTTTGCCAAACACCTACAAGTGTTTTGACATATTACCTTTCACAAGTACAAGCAGCACAGAGACCATCTCCTCTCCATGTTGTGGCTCCTTAACATTACAGCAAATTACTGCTGAAAAATTATTTAGCTCTCCACAGAGAGAGAAACTAGATAGAAAGACAGATGATGCAACAGAAGCCTAGAAACCTTAAAAACAAATTAGATTTGGAGTCTTCGTAAGATCAAACTCAATGTTATATCAGCTCAAAATAACATTTGTGCAATAGGCTTGTCAGAATCTAATGAAAAATGAGCTGCACGTTTCATTTTCTTGCTATCCCCATCTTAAGTATCATAATTCTAGGTCTTGTGCAAAACTTATAGCAAACTAACACCTATCTTTTAAAAAAGGCCTTGAATATGACCTTTAAAATGACCTTGCAACTAATGCTGTTACTAGTCTTTAAACAGAAAGCAGCCTACAACCCATCTTGACTTGAAAAAGTATAATGATTTAGAAACTATTTAAGAAGCTACAGAAAATTGTCAGAGCAGAGAAACAGATGCAAGAGAGTAGGTGGCAATCACTTATCGTTGTACATTATAGCCTTCAGCCAGTACTGCTCAAGCTGCTTAAAATGCAAGCAAAGTTATTTTCAAAGAGCAAAACAAGTCCTTGATAAAGATTCAGTTTTGTTCCTATCAGCATTTTCCAGATCGATACTCTACAGAAACTGAAAGTTCCTCCTCTCTCTTCTTCACAAGTTGCATGTTGTCATTTGCTGAATGAAATCAATTTCCCACTAGCAAGTTTCACAGGCGAAACCCTGTCAACCACAGGATGAAGGTGTTTGAAGCACAATCAGCATAAGCAAAAATCTTTATCATAGATACAATAGTTTCAGAAAAACTACATATGCCCTGACATAAACTAGGCTAGCAAAATTATATTATGCACTGTGTTTACACTGCAATGCTTTATCGTTGCAGCACATGGCTGTGACTTAATCAAAAAAGTATGCAGTCTTAGTCTGTCATATAAAAACAACCTTGAAACAGCATGCAGTTTGCAATTTCCATACAGTGAGGATACATGAGAGAGTTCTTGGTATATCACAGCCTATGTACAGGAGCACACGGCAACTAGAATACAGCTTTCCTAATGATGTATTAGCTCAAGAACAAAAGACAAATCCCAGAACCAGACCTTGAGAGGAGATAGAAGCTGAGAATTGGAGATGGTGGAACATGGGAAAAGGAGGGATGAAGAGCTTTAAATCTGCAACTAGATTTCAGGTTTACTGTTGGGTAAGGAGGATAATTCAACATGCAATCTCTGCAGAAATGAAATGAGGATTGGAATAAAGGAAGAGGAAGCAGGATAGTCGAGTCTGATGTGGTGAAACAAAGAAGAATTACTTTGAGTTAGGCTGAATAGAAGAGAGAAATAGGATTGATTACAGAGGAGAACACAAGAGGAGCTCAAACAGATTGACTACACACTCATTTTGCAAACACATTGTAGAGTAAACAACTCAATTCTTACAAGCCCTAATAACTTATGATGTACTCAAGGATGATTTCTTTACAAAGTCTAGCTCTGTAACAGAATAGCACATCTGTTGTCTTGTAGTTCCTTATGGTGATCTATATTGTCTGTATATTGGCAATACTGGAATCACACCTGATATCTGGTCATACAAATACTCCATTGTTGATGTGATCATTGCTTGTCTTCAAGTTAGAATATTAGTCCTACACACGTGTTCAGAAGTTGTGTCATTTCCATATTCTTTCTTTAAAAGAGGTATTAGACTGTCATCATTCTTCCCTGAAACACTTGGAAAGCCTTTCTGTAAAATGTGAAGATTATAACAAGTTCATTTTTCCCAGTGCTTATCAAAATTTGTTTCTGCTTAAGCTTCTATAATTACAACAACTACCTAGATTTTCTACATTACAATTTGAGAACTATGTATCTTAAGTCTTCAAAGTATACAGGAGTATACCAGTCATCTTGGCTAATACTACGAATATTTCCAGAGTCTCTTGTTATTAATAGTACGGATTTGCAGACAAGCCTGTCTTTTGCCTGTAGCCAAAACATAAACTGTCGAAATGTCTTTTTAACCAGGGTGCATCTCATTCCAATAACCAGCTTTAGGTGTCTCTGAAAGCTGGTGAATGGAAGGAGAGGAAATTAGTTACCTTTGAGACATAGGGACAACAAAAATATAACCTCAGATTTCACTTTCTATTTGTTGCTTAACTACAGTACTTCAGTACAGGCATTAATCAAATACTATTCATAAAGTAAAACATAATCTTTGATTGTTGTACCAGAGGAATGCAAACCGCTCTAATTCCTGGGTTGCAGATGCATGTATGCTGGGCATAAGAATACAGGTCTAGTGATAAATTCGTACAGGTTAACAAAGAAACATTTTAACACTGCTGGGGTGTCTTAAACTTGCTCAAGGTAGTATGTCAGCCCAAAAATAGCTGAGAGCAAGCTAAGTATATCACCTTTCCTGAGAGTGGAGGACGCAGACTCTATTTGTTTAGAGTCATCTTTATTAGAAAAAAAAAAAAAAACTTTTATTTAATTTAGGTAAGAGTTAAAAAAACCCAGACTGAGAAATGGGAGCAGCTATAGAAGGAAAGCATAAGACAAGAAAAGGTAATTTTAGTTTATGAGATTTTTTTTTTCTGTATTAAGTTCTGCACCTTATCTAGCCTGTGAGACTGGCACTCAGCTTCCCCACTTCCTCCCAGGACTAACTGATTCAGAGAATACTGAAAACTATTTTTCACACATTATTAAAACATGGATACCCCTTCTGGAGCAGAGGGCAATGATGAGAACATTACCTGTTTACTCCTTCCCTGCATAGAAATTTCCATTTTTTTGTTTTACTCATTGTTTGTAAAACTTGTCATCTTTCACAACTGGTGGCAATGGTTCACATAACAACATTGTGGTTTTAAGTAATATGCTTCCTTTCCCCAGTCCTCTGAGATAAACATTTTTGATAGGTGGACAAACTTGTGCATTCGTTTTCTTGAAGCCCACAATAATAAAACTTTATATTCCTTGACATTCTTATAGTTTTATAATCACCTGGCTAGACTCATTTCATTATTGTTATTATTAGGTTGCACAAAAATAAAAAAATGAAGCAACAGATTGTGAAATTGGGAATGAGGACTTTAGAAGACTGATCTTCCTCTGCATCTGTTTTAGGGGAAGTAATCACAATACTGTTTCTGAAAACACCAGCCGTTCCTGTTATTCTCATTTGAAATGATTGGCTTTTCTTGACCTCAATATCTGAGAATAAACAAGCATCATATCAAGAAAACTAAACTGCTCTTTGAGGTGAGATAAAATTGTCCCAGTACTGTAACAGAGAGACGTAAACTCAGTCAAAACAATTTTATTAGAAATGCTGGTTTTGCAAATATAAATCTTGGCTGAAACGTAAAATGACATTTCCTCATTAATAGAATAGTTTTATTTTAGATGGACTAAGTAGTTTTAATTAATAAACATAATATTTGAAGACATTCAAATGAAGATTTTACTGAAATAATTATGAAAATAGCATTCAGTCTTCTGGCTTTAAGAGAAGTGCTACTCATACTGAATAGCAGCTGAGTAATTAGAAGTGGTGGCTTATGAGGATTTCTGAACAGAATGAAGAAAAAGCAAGACCAGATCAGTTCTTTGCAGGACCTGATAGAAGCAGATTTTGGGTAAATGTTTAACTTCAACTAATTTATGGATTTATTTATTTAACTGAGAGGATACCAAGCTTCAGTTTCAAATTCAGATAAAATAGGGAAAGTAGCTAGCGTATTCACAAAACTTAAACCCTCCTGCTGATTGGAAAATGCAGTATCTTCTCTTTGAACCATCCATTTGGTGAACTGTTAAATGAGAGCATCAGCACATGTTAGCTTTCAATCTGAGATTCAAGACAGCAATTGCAAACAACTCTTAAGGGAACACCTTAGAATTTGCTGGAAGTTCATCCCTACCTTTCTCACTTTGCTGGTATATTATTCCATTTTGTTTCACCCAATCTCTGTATTTTCAGAGCAGAAAACCTTTTATGGAGGAGGCTAGTCCCTGTAAGATTAAGGCCCAGAAAACTGTGCACAACCTGACAAATAACAACAGCTGTTCAGCATCCTCCTGCTGTATCTGAATTAAAACATCTGATACAGCCCTCATGCTTTATTTATTCACACAGTTTCTGATCACCTGGCTGAACAAAAGGATTCTGGTAACATGAACAATTTAATGTTTAAGGACAAAGAAGACAAAGAAGCTGCAGCATTGCATTAGTAATTCGAGAATAAAAAATAGCCTTAACAAAACTTCTCTGTCATCTGTCCGTTCTCCAGAGAAGCATCACAGCTTCTTTATTCTTGACTTTGCTATTACTATTGAATATTGAAAGAAATTCTCTTAGTTTTCCCACTACAAAACTATAAAACTAAGTAGTCATGTGTGACTCCTTCTTTACTGTGAAACAACTAAAGCAACAAAATCACTATTAGGATTGCAAAAGTTTATGTACATATTTTCCCTGAAAGGGAATAAGGTTAGCTAGCATAACCAGTTTTCTGCATACCTGAACAGTCACAGAAAGAAGACACAAAAAAAGAGGACAAGCCTCTTGACCTCCCATCCAGCAATTTTTCACTGTCTTGACAAACAGTCTACTGTATGTCAGTACAGTGTTACATTCTTCTTGGGTCCAGAAGATAAATGAATGCCTAAGAAATGTAAAGAGGAGACATACAGGGAATAACAAGGAAAGAAGTAAGGGAACAATGGAGAAATTTTGGAAAAGAAGAGGAAACTAGTGGAAGGTAGAGATGGCAGTCAGAAGTAAAACCAGAAACCATGTCATTCCAGTATCTAAGGAGTCTTGCAGCAGCAGAACCACACTGAGCTATTCTTAGCCTGGATATTCTAAGTCAGGGGATTCAACCAAGCGCAAATTTGTCAGGAATCCTGTAAGATAACATGTTTTCAACTGTGTGTTATTGTCTGTGTCTTAATAAGTCTGTGTGTTAATGGATCTAAAAAGAAGGCATGTGAAACATCCTCAGTTTTCCTTCTTTTCTAGGCAAACTGGTATTTGTATCTTCCCCTGAGCAGACGGCAATACTTTGCAAGGCTATCAGGACATTTCTGCAAAGATCCCAATGACCCTGCCATGGTCATTTGTTCAAAATCCCTAAATCAAAGCCTGAATCTAGATCTAGAAAAGGTAGGTAATACAGAATACAATTATGCTCCCACTGTGACAATGAGAAAAATGTTGCCTGTTAGACTAAATCTTTAATCTCTCCATCACTGAAAGTATTTTTCTCCATAATTCAATTACAGATTTTTAAGCGAAATGATGTTCAGATTCAGCAAGAAGTCAGATACCCTTTCTGCTTCCCCACATCCATCTAGTACTTGCTCTTGAATGTTCCCGCTTACCTCTTTTGTAGCTTGGACATTGTAAGTTGCTTACTATACCATTCACTGTTCTTCAAAACTGCATTCTCAAGTAGTCTCGACATGAACAAATTCATAATTTATGAACAAATTATTTAAAGTGACTATAGAAATCTCCATAATGGAAAGGATGCCTATAGGCACTTGTAGAAAGATGCTGTTTTTTTGATCAAATGTGTTCAAGAGCAGACACACAGGGATTTTTTATTACAATTGTTTTTGACTTCAAATGCATATTGCTGCAAACCATAGAAAATAATTTGGTTTAATAATTGTTTTCAGCTTCTCTTTAGTACCAGACAAATGTTTTATCCTCTTTCTTTTTTTACCTCAGATTCATCTGCCTGATCAGGAAGGTCTGGAATTAGGTACTGAAAAATGGCTGCCATTCTTGTGTAGCAATATGGGAAGTGGAGAACAGTCTCAATTCCTGTATTGCTATAGGCACTTTCTGCAAGTACACCCTTCTAAGAGCAACATCCTGGTGCCCAAGAAGTTAATCAGCTATCAATAATGTGTCAACTGCCACTGCTTTGTGAGCTTTTTCTACGTGTTTGATCCCATAGAGGGCTTTATCAGGGCTATATGGGAGCATCTGGTGGAAGTTTTCCCATATTACCATCTCAGCAACTGCTTTGGTACCAGTATGACGACCAGACACAACAGGGTCACAAAGGGCTTCCTTTAGAGAGCATTTGTGTCTGGAAGGTGAATAGACTTGCAGGAGTTTAAGCTGACTACCCAGCAACATTTTCTTCTCCACCCTCTGAGTCTGCTGTAACAGGAGCTGCACAACATGTCCCTCAGAGACCCACAGCTGGCAGTAAGAGCACATGGCTGCACCAGAGCCAACATGTCGCTTGAGCTCCGGTTCTGCTGGCTCCCCAAGGTTTTGCCACCCTTTGAGTTCCAGGCAATGCTCATTTCAGCCTTTGCTCTGCAGTCATGGTGCTGCCACAGCTGTGAGCTTTGTTCTGGGTGCGCAAATCCTGGAGCAGGGAGGCTTGCCAGGCCGCCTCTGTCTCACCTACTCTTGACGTGCCTGCAGCTTTCTTTTACCTAGTTTATCTGTAACAGCCATTTCTCTAGTTGGCTAGGTCCTGTAGCTCATGCATTTTAATTTAAAAAAAAAATCTTTGTATGGTACCACTATGGTTTTATGACTAACATAACGATGTAGGACAGAGAAATACAGGCCAGGTGCAATAGTGGAGGCCATGAAAAGTAGAAATACAATGTGCAGGGGAGAGGAGTATGGACATGGGATCTTGAGAGATGAGGTACTGCCTTGTGCCCACAGCTATAAACCATTTACTAATGATTGAGGAGGTTTTGTTTGGGGTCTTTTTGGTTTTGTGGGTTTTTTTAAAAAAGAAGACCCAGAAGTGGACAAAAACAGTTCTCAGGGTAACAAAGAACAAATAAATAGTATCTAATGTACATAAAAGGCACTATATATAGTAAATTCTGATATAGCCTGGAGCTATAGACCAGTGAAGGAATAGAGAGGTGTACAAGCATGTTAGGAAACATAAAAGTGACCCCAAGTAGCAGCTAGAGGGATAAAGAAGAAAACAGCAACAACAATGTCCATCATATAGAATCATAGAATCATTTGGTTGGAAAAGACCTTTAAGATCGTCAAGTCCAACCATACCTGTCCACTACTAAATCATGTCCCTAAGCGCCTCATTTACCTGTCTTTTAAATACCTCCAGGGATGGTGATTCAACCACTTCCCTGGGCAGCCTCTTCCAATATTCCTGACAACAAAGTACTCCAGAGGCTGCTGGTCTACAGTGTTGCCCTTTCCAGCAGTCTGAAGTTACCAACAACTGAAGCTACCAACAACAAGCTACTGAAACACGCTATCTTTTCATAATTACTAATATATTTTATTTTTATTTGTGTGGTTGTCACCATTCCCATTTAAATGTAATCAATACAGTCATCCTATTAAAAATATCATCTCTCAGTTTGGTTAATTCTACCTACCCTATTCAGCACAAGTCAGGGGCTTGGCACTCAGTTTGGGCTGTGTATGAGTATCTTGGAGAGGTGGGGGGTGAAATCACCGACTTAACAAATACCAAGAGTTCATGTCCCTAGAGGGGATTTTTCTTTGTACAACATTATTTTCTTTCAATTTTGTGTAAATTTGTGTGCATTCACAAAAAATAAGAAACATCCTTCACTTTGGTTTTAAAAAAGGGGACTTGTTCATTCTAATTTTCAACGATGGCAAACACCAATGCCCAACTGACATTAACTGAAGTGTATCCTGACTTCAGACACATTTATATACTAAAGCTATAGAAGAGAAATTTCACAATACATGGTCTAGAGAGATTTGAAAGATATAACATTCTTTTCATATTTGCATGTGCACAAACTTCTGTCACAGAAATTTGTCTGCATTTAAAGGCAAAGTTTCTAATAACTTACCATACCAAACATTTTGGAGTTGATATCCTCCTTAAGTAGAGATGGACATCTTTCTCCCTTGAAGGTTTTTATTTCACATTATCCACAGTTTCATAAAATATGGCATTGCTTAATTTATATAAAATTCAGTCTTGTATTTGTTTGACAAAAAAAGTGTAGCAACATCTTCATTTTGATTTGAAGTTAAACTTAGATTCACAATGTATGGATGTGGTATGGTAACAGGCAAAATTTGTCTTTGCAAATGGAACCAGCTTCCCAGTACTTGCAGCAGAGTAGCTGAATGTACAAGATACAGTTTAGAAAGCTACAGCAAGTATCTCCTGCACTCCTGAGACAAATGGCACTTTTGAGTTCTACAAATACTACTACAAATAGCCTTATTGAAAAGTCAGAGGAGAGAACTCTCATGTACATCTTTTCACTTTATGAAAAATAAAGCCATCTTGGTTTATTTTCCCCAAAAGACAGAGGGTGTATTTGTTTTTCTTTCTCACTTATAAATGTCAGTTCTATCTAGACAGATACTAGTGTCATGAGAAACAAAAAAAAAAAGAAGAAAAATAACAACTCAAGAAAAGAAAAAAAAATCTACCTATTCGAAATTCTTCTTCTGCCTTGGTTTTGTTGCTGTTTAATGTCAGTAGGTAGCATGCTGTGCTTACAGTGAAGAGCTCCAGAATGACAAGGAAATATTATAGCAGAGTTTGAGGAAAAAGCAGAATTCCTCATTGCTTTACAGGCTAAGCACATGTTGTCAGGGGGAGATGGAAAAAGAGAGAAAAATACAGTCTTTAAAAATCTTTTCAAGGCTAATTAAAAGAAAATTTCAGATGAAGTAAAAACAATTTGTAATTTCCATTGCCAGTGTCACCAAGATGACAGAATTCCAACAATTTTCTCATTTTAAAATTTTATTTTAAGAAATATCATCCTTCATATGCTACACCAAGAGAAAAAAAATTGTTATTGTATTCTAAGGTACATTCAGAATCTCTGAATGCAAAAAATCACTTCTGTGTAGAGAATCTAAAAGTAACTCACTTTTACTCAATGGACTTCCTTTTACAATTCCTAATTTACCCCACAATCTGTATCTAATTAATCTAAAAGAGGAAAAAATGCAACAGGTTAAAAATGGAAAGAAATAAAATGAAAATAAGTGAGCAAAATCTCGAGAAAGCTGAAACTTTTATAGCATTCTTATCTCACACAATTAAACTCAATGAGAATTGGCTGCCAGACTAAGAAAAGAAAGAAAGGAGTTGGCCTAAAGTTTCTGAAGGAAATCAGTGCTTTGTTTTTACAACTAAGTACATTTTTTATATTATAGAGATAAGAAGTCAGAGTTAAACAGGTTATAAATTTCTATTTAATTAAACATATACAATCTATTCTGACCAAATTTTTTTTAATTAATTTTTTTAAAATCTTCATATACCAACAATAGAACTGTTGAGACCACATACTTCTGGTGTTCATGTGTATGTGTATGTTGCCCTTCATTGTACTGTGGTAAAGAGTGAAAAGTCTAACAAAGGAATATACGAATCTGCTAACACTGTTAGTCCATGGGAGCAAAACCAGCCACCCCACCAATTACCTTCACTGTGAAGAAAAGCTGTAAAAAACAAGAAAATGTTTTGATATGTTACATACATTAAGATATGTTACAATCATGTATTCCATTATTATGTACAAGAGAAAAACCAACACTAAATCTGAAATAGCCCTCAGCATATGTCGAGAGCAAATATCATGAAATGACTAAAACTGTACGCAGCAGCAGAGTTATGCTCTAAAAGACTGGCACTTATTTCTTGAATGCGGACGCTGTCCCTCACCCCCATCCTTCCAGATTTGCTGCACACTACAAGAAATTTTATTACCTAAGTACGTGTCACAGTACAACCTTTAATTAAAGGCAGAACTGTAAATCATGACCCCACACAAAACAGAATGATTAAAAACTAAAAAGGAAATAAGATGTTATTTTTGTTTATCTCTTATTTTTGAATGAGTTCCATAGTGTTAACGAATCTGACTCGTCATTTTTTAAATCTTTATATCAGCAATATGTCATGAAATGCTTGTAAAAATAGCTATTAAATATGGGAAAATATTTGAAAAATAATAAAAAACACTTAGCAAGCTGCAAATCAAACATTCAAAACTCAGAAATTATCAAAGCTAATGTGTTTTAAGTTCACCTGTTTTGTAAGTATGTTTTTAATTACAACATCACAGATAATTTTTTTCCCTACAGGTTTATTTGTATCATCCATTGTCCTCACTAAATAGTGTTCCTGTACTGAGTTACTACTTGTTTTTTGTAGCACAATAGAGTGTGGCTCCTAAAGATTTTATACTAGTCATGTTCATCTTTGAAAATTAAGTAATAAATTTCCTCTCAATTTTTTTAGTAGTACTCCCCACCCTAACACTGAAAGGTTTCTCAGGCATCAGCTTCAAAATGTACCTACCAAATTACAGGGGAAATGTTATTTCATTTTATAACGGGGAAAAAAAATCCACCATAGCTGGAATCAAATCAGAAGTATTCACAAATATCTAAAATGAAATAGTTAAACACTCTATGGCATCTTATATGATCAAAGCTCAGATGCCACTGATGTCAGAAGCAGCTGTAAGTGTTTAGCATTTATGCAAAACAGACCCTAACATCTTAAATCAGGTATGAGGAAAATGAACAGTATGTATTTAGTAGCCACCTGTTTGGTTTGAGAAACAGTTATTTCTTAGGAAGGAGCAACAAAGTGGTCTCTAGACCAATACCACTGCTGACTAGGTAACCTTTGGCAAGTTACTTTCCTTGCCTCTGTTTCATCACCTCTTCTTGTAAAGCAGTTGAAGTGTCTTGGCTAAATTTTTTTTTTGGGGGGGGAGGGAGGGAGAGCAAAAAAAACACATAAAAGCTCTACAGTTCATAGTGAGGTACTTCTAGCTTTGCCCATACTCATACAGCATCAGTGAAGTACATGTGTGATTTCTATGTATAAATGAGGATAACAATGTAATCCTTCAAGTAAAGATACAGTCATATCTTCTGAACCAGTGCTGAACTTCAAACTTTTAGGGAAATGCTGAACTAAGTACCCTGTGTTTATATTTATTTGTATGGTTTTGATTTTTTAAATTATTTTTATTAGTACTATACTGTGAAGATCTAAGCTGCTCTACAGTAGTTTCATCAGCCTAAGGAATAGTCAAGAGAAATCCTAGAAATAATACTAATAAAAAGGAGAAGTTTGTGACAAGAACCTTTGGGTGAATACTGTAATACCTATCCAGAGGCACTGTAAAGGAAAATGGTTGATTCTGCTTGTGCTCTATCTGTATTGTTTTAATCTCAGGCTTCTTTGGGGAACCAGGAAAACAATTTTTTTCAGCTTTGCATAAAACTTGGCTTCTGGGTGTTTCAGTTATCTTCATGAAACGTTACCACATACTGCAGCTTCTATTTAGGGGATAGGGCTCTTGTGGATATGAAAACTTTTTGTATTCAGAGTTTATCTTGTCTTCAGAATTAGAAGTGGGAAGGATCTTTCTTCCCATGTGCCCCAAGCAACAGAATAGCATTTCCTCTACAGCAGGGGTGTGATCTAATGCCTAGGATCTCTGGGAAGGGCATCTGACAAGTGTCCTACTATTGCAATGTCCCAGGATACTGGCAGTGACATGGCTCTGTCACACTGGGGGTGCAACTAATGGAGGTAGTCAACACACACAGCACAGAAGGGGGCCAGAAGCTCTGCTGAGGGCAGTGCCCACAGGCTGGGCAACAGTGGTGACATGTCACAGTGCACATTCACCAGCACCAACCCTGAAGAAACTGCCCCTGGCCCATCTGAGACCTCCACCCAGAGTGAGCTCCCAAGGGAGCATGCATGTCTGGGGCTGTGGGGGTGCCTGGTCCCCCTTGCTGAGGCTGGGATGGGGCAGGTAAGCTCCTCACCTGCAGGAGGTGTGCACTGGGGGACACTCTGTTGTCAAGGAAAGGAGATCTGGGAGGATGTCAGCAAGCTGTGCAGCAGCTGATGAAAAGGACAGTGGATGAGGGAAGACCAGTGGATATTGTTTATCTTGACTTTAGCAAGGCTTTTGACACTGTCTCTCATAACATCCTTATAGATAAGCTGATGAAGTATAGGTTAGATAAGTTGGAGAGTTTCAGGGCTCAAAGTGTTGCGATCAGCAGCACAAAGTCCAGCTGGAGGCCAGTAAGTAGTGTTGTACTCCAAGGGTGGATACTAGGGCCAATATTGTTTAATGTCTTCATTGATGACCTGGATGATGGGAGTAGGTGCACCCTCAGCAAGTTTGCAGATGACACAAAACTAGAAGAAGTACTGATATGCCAGTTAGCCGTGCTGCTATTCAGAGATATTTTGACAGGCTAGAGAAATGATTAAACAGGAACCTCACGAAGTTCAGCAAAGGTAAATGCCAAGTCCTGCATCTGGGAAGAAATAACCCCATGCACCAGCACAGGCTTCGGGTCTGACTGGCTAGAAAGCAGCTCTGCAGACAAGGACCTGGAAGTCCCTATGGACTGACTATAAGCCAGCAATGTGCCTTCATGACAGACAGGGCCAACAGCCTCCTGGGTTGCATTAGGCAGAGCATTGACAGCAGGTAAGGGAAAGCGATCTGTCCTCTCTACTCAACCCTGGTGAGACACATCTGGAGTGTTGGGTCCTGTGCTAGGCTCTCCAGTATGTGAAAAACATGGACATATTGGAGTTGAGTACAGCAAAGGGCCACATTACTGATCAAGGGACTGGAGTGTTTGACATAAGAGGAGAGTCTGGGAGAGCTGGGATTGTTCAGCCCGGAGAAGACAAACCTCAGGGGGAAACTTACCAGTGTGTATAAATAATTGATGGGGGGAGTGAGGAAGACTGAGCCAGACTTTCCTCAGCGGTACCCACTGAGAGAACAAGAAGCAATGGGTGCAAACTGAAATAGAATAAAAGCCATCTGCAAGTAAGGTTTTTACTTTTTTAATTTAATTTTTTACAGTGAGGGTGGTCAAACACTGGAACAGGTCTCCCAGAGAAATTGTAGAGTCTCCATCCTTGAAGCTTGACACAGCTATGAGCAACCTGCTGTAGTTAACCTTAGTTTGAGCAGGGGTTGGTCTAGATGATCTCCAGAAGTGTCTTCCAGCCTCAGCCATTTGGTGATTCTGTGATTACAGACTTTTGTCTCTGGGTCCCAGGTTTGTCACATATTGCATTTTAAAGGTAAAGGGATAGAGTTCTATGCGCTTTTCCGAACTAACCATCTAATTGGTTATCTTGAACTGAAAATAAATTAACTTCATAGAGGGTGGTTGGTCCCATGTTCCTATTCTAAGAGAGATAACTTTGCTTTTGTGATATCTATAATAGCAAGAGATGCTGTTTAACTAGGCAAAGATGCCTCCCTGGTATTTGGAGATTAAATTTAGAAGGAGCAATGAAAACATACACAAGTGAAAGAATTTGTTGGACTCTACCACTTCCTTGTTCTAATGGTTTTAAAGTCTTAGGGTACTAGAAACTGATATTTGGTAGAGACTAACTGTGAGCATAAAAATGCCTTGTGATATGTCCCAAATCAGTTGACTTGGGAACTCCAAAAAATACATGAGTAAAACATGCCAATTGCTGGTAACATGCATAGTATAAGATGCAGGAAAAAAGTATCTCCCTCTTTCTCTGCGTCTAGAAGGTATAGAACAGCAAAAGAATTCGTATAAGATCCTGTAAATAAAGTTTGTATTACAGTAACAAAAGGGTCAAATTATGGCATAAAAGACCATGGTTAACTTCTGAGTGTTCTGTTATTTCAACATAGGGATTTTTTTTTTGTATGGAATAAGTATGCACACTGCAGCACAGTTCTTTACCTACTATGGATGCACTTCATCTTGTTCAACAAAGGAATGATCAATCAAATTATCCCTATGACTGCTTAAGGGAAAATAAGTTCATTAATATATTGTTAACTCTGTTGCAGCTGAAAAGGATGAAAACCAAGAGTGAAAAATTTAAAATAATGATAAGTAATCCATACTTGCTCACTAATCTCACCTGCCTAATAATTTTCCTTATAACACAGGTGATTAGTTGTTTCTTTTTCTGCAGTCTGTCTTTCCAGCTTCTTTTTTTTCTGAAAAATATCCATATTCTTTGAAAGCTAACACACCCTCTTTAAAGTGCCTTTATACAATGGCTGTTTGATGTTATGAGGGTGTAATAGAATACATTATACATCTCTTCTGCACCCAGAAAAGGTTCATTTGTTTCCCTTTTATTTTAATCTCTAATCTACAAATCTGTGACCAAGAGTGAGCAAGAAAAAAAGATAAAGGAATAAACTAAATACCAAGTCTAAAAGCAAATCTGTTTTTTGAAACGAAGGCTTCCACAGGTGAAAAGCAAATCTGTTGTTTGAAACAAAGGTTCCACAGGTGAAAAGAGCAGCTAAATTTACCCAAGAATTAGAAGGGAGAAGAAAATCAAAGGAAGAAAACCAGTCTCTCTCTTTTTTTGTTGTTGTTGTTGTGCGAGCCTACAACAGCCTTTTGAAGAAAGGTTATTTAAGCTGGAAGGTGGAGGTAGAAAAACAAGATATATTTTGGTGCTTTTCTCCAGCAACACACTATAGGTGTTCAACATTATAACTGTGTGATAGCATTGTAACAGCACTTCTTGACAATCCTGCGTGTCTTGCATATGAAGGAGCAGAGGAGGAGGAAGAGGCTGCAACATTCAGATTTATGCACTCAAAATGTAGTTTAAAAATATCTTGATTTTCTGAGCCTCATACTTTTATTTCAAGCTGATCAATTTCACTAAATGAAAAGCCATGTGTGATGTGGTTTAAAGGGAAATAAGGAGATGAAGGCAACATTCCAATGAAATGAGATATGGAGGGTGTTTTAATGCTCTGAACAGCTGTTTATGAAGAACATAGAATGGGAGGTAATCATATTATACCAAAAGGTGATATATTGTAAACACAGCTATTGATTAATTTTTAACTTAGGCTTTAACTACATAGAAGAAACTCTCATACTACTGATATTAAGTAGGTAATATTTAATTCTACTGCATATGACTTTCAGTAGTATCAGGATGCTCAGTAGCCTTCTTTCAAATTCTGAAACCACTTGAAAGAGTTAAACTTCTCCCTAGGCCCCTTCATACTACTGCCACTTTGTGCAATAAGCCCTTAGAGAAACCACAGTCCTATATATGTTGCACTTCTAAGGGTTCCCAATGTGAACTATTTAAACTCCTTAGCCAGTAGCTGCCAGAATTACAGCTTCAAATGCATATCCACGATTGCAGAAAACCTGTGCAGTCCTACTGTTGGAAGAGGGAACCAAAAAGAAGAGGAGACACTTTGTAATGCTCATGGGGACTCTGGGACTGTGAATTCTTCCTTCTTCTGCTGTTGAAGCCAGCCTTTCAATCTCTTCTACATATGTCCCCGATTTCTAGCTTGTCTACGAAGACTAAGGTGCAAGAGCCTGCTGGTACAGCCTATATGAAGGCTGTGTATATAACTCTGTTAAACACAGTTACAGTCAGACTCACATCTGAAAAAAAACCTGGATTTAGTAGTATTATAGTTCATTGCTCTTACCACTAAAGCTATGAATTCCAAATATAACTGCTAAATATATTCTGTAAATAATTGCAACATGTTGCCTTTCTGGAATGCTAAATTTGCACTGACAGGCTCAGCCTGATAAAATGCATGCTTAGGGCCAAAAATAGGCTTATTTTCAAAACAAAAAAAAATTCTTTTATCAAAGGCTTCAGGTAAAGAATTGAATGCCTAACTGAAATAAAGGGATAAGACACTGGAAATGGAAATTGCTGGAAAGGTTAACTAAACTACTAAAAGGTATTGCTATATCAAAGCATGTCTACAGGAGGCTGCTGTAAACTTCAGTAAAAGAAACATATCAAGCTTTCACACATAAAGGACTCCAGGTTTCCAGTCTTTCCCTTTCAAGTCTGGCCACTGTTGGGTTTTTTGTTTGTTTGTTTTTCTGTTTTTCTTGATTATTCTGGGCAATGTATTCTACATGTCACCAGGCCTTTATTTCTATAGCATCCTGCTCAGCTGGCTCTCTGCACAGACACTCATACAAGGTCTAACACTTCAGCATTCCTTCTCTGAGATATTCTTCATGTAATGATTTTCTTCCTCAGAAAATAAATATTTTCTTCTCATTAAGGTTTTCAAAAAATTATATCTTGATTACTTCAGTGAAAATGTCTCTATCATGAACACAGACAACTTAAAATGATCATTTTAGTGCATATGGATACTTACAGTAAAACATAGAGCTCCTCAGCACCACCCAGTTCAGTGGTTCAAGGTAAAAACTATGATGATAGGATTGTAACTTGTAATCACTATCAAGAACTCAGGGACCACTGTCAATCAAAAGAGAAGTCATGGACTCAGTAAATTTGTGGAGACACAAATTTTGTCCTGCCTATGTAAGTGTCCCCTCTCTCCCACAGAATGTAGTGTGCTAGTCTAAAATACCTCTGTGTTTTAGTTTGTCTCACTATATTTAAAAAAAAAATCACAGAAATCTTTTTTTTTATACTAACAGTGCATCATTCAGCTTTGATATAGCTTTGAGTAGAATTCAGCTGGGAATGAAATAGAGCAATTAATCACAGAACTTTCCTATTTCCAATCTCTAGAATTCTGCTACTTTCTTTCTAATTTGCCCCACTCATACAAAGCAGTACTCCCCAGGTGTTTTTCTGGTCTCATAAATATCACAAACTATGGCTTCTTTGCTTCATCACCCAGCAACACGTTTAATAGATCCTGGGCCAGAAATGATTTCTGAAATTATGAACTGCCTTCTCCTTTTGTAATTGCTTTCCATTTCTCATACTTACCTTCCTTTTCCCTTTAAATAAGTTCTCTTTGCTATTTGTACCCTTCTATGATTTTAAATTGCTACTACATGTCCTTGTACCTGTCATCATTTAGACAAATTTGACAAAATTTAGGACTCATCTGTCACAATCCAAACTGGACAGTCCAGGGAGGATCGTGGTGGTTCTGTGATTCCCTTGGGCTAAATTAAGGTGAAATGACACCAAACGATCGATTAAACACTTTATTGATAGCAAAAAACAACCTGAACTTGGAAAGCATAATGGTAGGCAGCGTGGGTTCTAATTGCAAATACTTATAAGCTTGCGGAAAGGAAAGGAAGAAAAGGGGAGAGAGAGAGAGAGACACATCACCACCTTTGGATCCTGCAACGCTGATGGTAAATGCAGCAATCCTCCGATGGTGGGGGCGTGCATGTGGCGCCTCTAGTCTCGCCCCTCGAAGACTTGTTCCAGAATGTTCTTCATCTTCTGCGCAGGTGCCAATGTGTGTGGGGGGTGGTTGCGAGTGGTCTTTTGGGTGGTCATGAGCCCCTTCCTCAAATGAACTCTGTATGACCTCCGGTCACACACGGCAAGTTGCTAGGCACAGTCAATGGGCTTCTCACCTGTGATGCTATGCAGACCCCAATTTATCGCGATGGAGACATTAACTTGTCTCTGTGCAGACCTTAACTTGTCCCACCACAATGTTTGAGACATTAACTCTTTCTGTCTCTCACACTCATCTCTTGATCACCTCAAATTATTAACCTTCTTTTCTTTTCTTTTTTTCTTTTATTTTCTAGTATGTCAGTGTCCTTGCCTCTCAAAGGATTGTATGTGCTCCCAAAGGACCAGTAACACTCCTTTAGGAGGTGTCTTGATGATTTTACCATGGTAGCTTCCAGAAAGGAGTATGTCCTTATAAGGCACATACTCTAGTTCTGTAAGATATCAGTCACAAATGTGAAACCATGAAGAAATTATTAGCCAAAACAGTATTTTTACAAAGAAGATACTCAGGCACCTTTGCTAACAGATAAACTGATTAATTATCTGTCTGTGTTTCTTTCTTCAAGAGAAGAAAGTTACAAGCACAGCTTTTTCAATTTGTTTCTGAAATTGCTTGAATGTTAACCATGATAGAAATCAAAACCACCAAAGCTTTGTCAGAGAAATGTTAAGCTTTTAGAACAATTTCACTTCTAAACACATACAAAGATTAAACAAACTAGGATAGAACAAAGGAACCCCTTTTCTTTTATGGTCAGATAATGACTCCAGGTTGAAATTCATAAATGGACCATGTCTCTGGTGTGTCTATGATCCCAAGGAAGAAACAAAAGAACATTACTGTATAATTTATACCAAGTTCCCACCTTACTATTTCACACTTTTTTTTTTATTTAGTACATGCCTAGATAATCTTTAAGTTGTGTATGTTTCTCCTTAGATTTTCATAACAGTGTGGCTAGCCTGAACAGAAGTTGCTGATACACAGACTTCAGACACATTTGAAAGCGCAGATACTAAATAATTGCTCAAGTGGCATTGTTCTCATCCTCAATGTTTTTTGGCATTTGATTCCCCAAACTAAAAATTTTAGTTTCATAGACACTTGACTTTCTAAGTACATTTTCTCCCACAGGTAGGCAAGGGCCATCAGTTTCTGTATCATAATAAAACTTCAGTTTATCTGC
This sequence comes from Balaeniceps rex, assembly GCA_013401315.1. NCBI lineage: Eukaryota > Metazoa > Chordata > Aves > Pelecaniformes > Balaenicipitidae > Balaeniceps > Balaeniceps rex. Next base: position 19,733 of record VYZW01043857.1, read on the forward strand.
TGTTACACACACCAGCTCTTACTAAAGGTTTAACCTCTTCAAAGGCATAGTCTCCCACTCTTAGACAGTTAATTTAGCATAACATCTGTTCTCTTGTAGATGAAAAATTGTCTTTCTCTTATTCCTTTCCCATCAACCAAGCTTTTATTTGTTGTCCTGTACTGTCTTCCTATCTCCCTTCTTTTCTTCTTCCCATTCTCACATTGTGAATTTAACTCTTCGAGTCAGTTTTATTACTACTTGGTTTTTGTTTTTTTCCCCTGCTGTACATTGTCTTTGCATACATATCTGACAGAAAATTGTCTGCTTCAGCAGATTAGGTATGCATCCTTTTACTTCCAGAATTCCTTCGGATGCTTACGGGAATCTCACATGTTGGAAGGACTCAGGGTCACGCCCTGTAACCATAGTGTGAGACTGTAACTGACTAGGGCAGTATAGAATGTGATGTTATGATTATGTTATATTTTTATGTTGGCTATATTGTAGATTATACTACATATCGGACTAAATAGTAGCACCACTTTTCTTCTGTCCTTACTGTTTTTCAGTCATACTGATATCGATTGTAAAATTCCCAGCAACTTCAATAGGGACAGGTTTTCATTTTTTGTTAATCTACTTGAGCTAAAACAGGTTAAGCAATAGTTATGTTACTACTATTAGATGACTGTTAAAATAAGCTAAGACCAGTTCAGGCTATGGCAAGCTTAGACAAGTCAAAAGACCCCTAACAGTCAGGTCAACAGAAAGTCTGTGGCCTTTACTAGTAATGGCAAAAGCTTATTTATTGGTCCACAGGTTCCTAATACAGGCACTGGCCCAGAACTAGAAATACGTTAGTGTTGGCTGTAGACTTTACAGATCTACTTCTTAAGGTTAACTTCTTCTGAAAATTGAGCTATATAAATACATAAAAATTATTCATGAGTAGGTATGGGAAGTTCTGGGAAAAAAAATATATGAATACATTTGAATACCTTTGCTTTTTGCAAACATTAGAGTTGGCACTTTTGTTGTTGTTTCAGTATTAAGCAATAATAATTTACCAGAATGGCCTGTAGATCTAAAAGTAGATAAAGTACTGAGATAAATTTCTTTGATTTTAGCTCTATTGTGGGTTCTTCTCACAAAGGATAATATACTTATCAGTTGAATGTCTATGGTCCTACTGAGCAGGGTGGTAGATGGATTTAAGAGGGAACCTGTGTGAAGTTCCCTGGATAAGGCAGAAGAGGTGAATCCCTAAGGGCAACATGGCTGGGGAAATTAATTGTTCAGCAGGATCTATGTTATTCAGTTCTGTTTTACCATATACAAGACATAAAAATTACTACTTCAGCTAGTAAACCAACTAGCTAAGAGAAACTGCCAATATATGTTTTAAGATCTGTTAAGCAAGACTTAGCTATTTGGATTGGTCACTGCCATGAAGATTTAGTTTTGCACATCACCTTCTTCTGTTAAAATTAACACAACTCTGCTGTCTATTGACAAAATCTACTGACAAAAAGCAATTAATAAGCTAACAGCAGCTGAGCGATCTTCACTATTATATTCTAATCACGATTTCCAGAAGTCTAAAATTAGTTCACTAAAACTATGAAGTATTTAAGTGATCTGATTTATAAAAACACTTGAACAACCATCAGATATCAGTAGAGCTCACAGAACTTCAGGAATGTTAACTAAGAGCAGGATTCAGCCTATTCAAATGTAACTTAGTTTAATGGCGTTCCCTGCAGCAAATACAAATTTTCATTTTTCCATGCTGTATATTGGAAATATTTGGATGATCTTACCTCCAAACATGTTAGTGGCTACCATTCTAATAAAGTTCTTCATCCCTGTAATACTTTAAAAGGTTGGTTTGTTGTTTTGGGTTTGTTTTGTTCTGTTTTTAATATGGCTGCCATGATCTTGTTGCTTGCTTGCATGTCAGTAGCAAATACCATCTTGTCCTTCATTTTCATGGATCTGCCAGCTGAAATAAATCAGCTCAGACATTTTAGAATATAATGAAGCACACTAGATAAATTATGGAAAAACTTTTTTATTGTTTATTGCCAAGTTTTGGTCAATAGGATTGATATTAAGAAAAGTAACATTGCTGTAGGGAGTTCTCAAGGCTAACACACCCTATTTCACGTTCATTAAGGTTCCAAGTTCTTTTTCCCTTTTCCTTCATAATAATTATATCTATATACCACAGAAACCTTTTTTGGAGTGTGTTTGCTCTCCCTGATTGGATTCAAATGAAAAGCTGCCTTTCTCTGTGGGCTGATTTCTTTTTCCGGTCTAATCAGCAGCATGGCCTGAATCCTAATTACAGGTTAGGAATGTAATGAATGAACTTCAAGAATATTAATTTAATGCTTGAAACACCAGCAAACAGAGTGAATGTTTTATTTGAGGGCTTGCTTCACGAGGTCTCCTTTTAGTAGTATTAGAATGTAAGGTTTAAAATGAGAACATGGTGAAAACCAACATTTAATCTTCAATGAGAGTAAATTAGTAGACACTTAAAGAAATAGGGAGGTGAATGAAGGGGGGGGGAAGGAAAGTAACTGTGATTTTCAAATTAATGGTCTCACAATTTTAAACTATTTTTACCTACAACAGTAAAATCTAAGCCACGAGAATGTGTATCGCTGATAATTTTTCAGGTAAAATTCATTATTCAAGTTGGATTCGAGTTCATGTTTGTTGAACAGTCACAGTCTTGGTGTCAGTGAAGGATTTGGGTTTTCTTCTAGAGTATTGTATTACCTGTACAGCTGATGAGAACAAGCTGGTGCTTTTGAACACTTCCAGAAGGAGATTCTGTGTATTCATCGAGACTGAGATTGAAACTTGGATGAATATCTCCCTCTAGGGGCATTCAAAAGGATTTATTGGGCTAAGGGCATTCATTGGCTGTATCGGTAGCAGGGATACTAAGGAGCAGAGGTTTTCTCAGCACCTATGAGAAGAGGTTCAATCCACACACAGTTTCTTTCCTATGCTGTCATTCAACACCACCTGTCTGTAAACATAGGCCTTTTACACAAAAGACAGTTTACAAGCCTCCTAACTGAAGCCTTTCTGTTTCTTTACTAGGATTCTGGAGAAAAAAACCTTATTAGTAAACATACTTTGAAATATTTTGATACAGCTCCCTTCTCTTTATGTCCTTCCTTTTAAACCTTGGTATAGGAGCTTTATTCACTTTTTGTTTCTATGGATTTTTTTTAAAGAGCAGGGAAAGACAACTTCTTTGTTTTTATGTGGTTGATGAAAAAGGAAAAATAAGAGAGGAAATCTGGTGCATCAGGATTTGGCTACCACCAGCTTTAGAACTTGAGCAGACACCAGTGGGATCAACAACTAGAGCTTAGACAGAAGTTTTACAAATGCTTTTCATTAAGCATCCTCAGCACTTGGATCTGGTTTTCTCTTGGAGAACTTCCTGGTCACCATACAAAAACCTCTCTTTTCTCTTTGTGTTTTTTTTTTTTTTTTAATGAAAAATTAGCATGATGTTGCACATATTAGAGAGATGAGATTGTTCATTTGTCAAGACACAAGGACCAAGGAAGGTCTAGGTGGAATGATTAAAAAAATTAAACTAAATTAATATTTACCCTGGGGAAAGTTAGGAAAGGAAATATGTTTATGACTATGAACTCAAACATATTCATTGGCTAATGGGAGTTAACATAGACTCAAATTGCAGTTCTTCTCTACAGAGAAACTTCAGTCCCACAAGTTCCATTTAATTAACACTGATCCATCTTTGCTCTTGAAGAATAGGAAGGATTTTTCTTTTTCTTTAATGGCTTTACTTTTAAATTTCATTTTATGGACAGAAAGAAGAAAAGACTAAAACTGTTAAAATTGTCAATCATTGTTAAAAAATATGAAAATGTAAACGTTCCTACAGCTATGTCCTTGCAGTCCTACTGCGGAGTTTTACCCTTGACTGGATTAACTAAACCCATTGAGTTAGATTTCCATTCACGTTTTTCATAAATTTCTGTCTTCTCTCCAATACAATTATCCCATCCCTCTGATACCATTTAAACCCTCAAAGTCTATTAATATCACACAAAAGAGGTCTGTGAGCTGCCTTTGACCTTCTAACTAAATCAGGTAACTATTTCCAGGTAAATGGAATGCTGTCCTTCAACTTGAGTCCATAGATTTATAGGAATTACTGCAAGATGGACAGTAAGACACTTCAAACACAACTATGACACAATTTATTTTAACTGTGTCCATCTGCATTTAATCTGCCCCACTGTCTTGAGCAATCATGTATATTTGCTTCTTTCAGGTGATGCTGAATTTTTTCTGCTTGTTTAAAGATTTTTTCCATATTCTGCTTCTCTCAGAAGAGTTCTTTGTTTCTGTATCCTCACTAGAAAATAATATCCATGCTCTAAAGTCAATGGACCCTCCAAAATCGTTTCTTATTACACAAAATTGAAAATAACTTTGTATTACAATTGATTGAAATTGGAACACTACTCATGGTTATCTAAGTTAGGGGAGTGAAAATATAGGTTGAGTTAATAAATAGCTAATATGGTCCTTTTGAAAAGTGTTATGACTTCAAGCATCCACAGATTCTTATACAAAACAGCTGTTGAAAAGACTAACCATAAAACTATCAGTGTTTACAAGATTTTTATTATACAAACCTAATGGCTCCCATGGTTTTAATGCACTGCAAAATAGAGTCTTTCCTATTCCTTATGAACACAAAGCACATCTCCCTAAAGGGACTTTTCTTCCTACAAGCTACCAATGCAATCAAAACTAGCGATGCATTTTATTACATTACTGCTTCTTGAA
>VYZW01043858.1:9096-29620 GCA_013401315.1 Balaeniceps rex
TATCTTCAGTCTTTACTATGTGAAATAAAAAGAATGATCCAATTCTGAAAACTGGTGGAGCATCATATCAGTCTGTACAACTATACTGACTTCCCTAGTTGATTTCCTACCAACAGCGTAAAATACGCAAGTACACGGAGAGTACCACTTTGGGTTTTTTATTTTTAACTGTTTTTTACATTTCAACTGGAATATCTGACTCTTTCATTGTTTTATTTTTAAAAAGCAAAGCTCCATTCACCTCCATAACATGAACTCTCTGGATTAAATTCCCCTCCTTGTTATAAATTCAGAGCAAACCCCTGTTGATTTGGTTTAGATTTCCAGCACCATAAGTGGATGACAGTTTTGCTCTCTGAGTATAAACTGAAAACAAAGTAAATCAAAACATTCTCTGCTCACAATAGGTATTCGAGAAACTTTCTGGGTTGAAAGAAACATAAGACGTGCAATAGCCTACATATCAGATTTCCCTATCCAGCTGTCTAGAGTCCCATTAGTGCCTCTCACTATTATCAGTCTCACTCTATAATTAGAACAGCTTATGGTTTATTTGGGCCTTTTTCAAAACCAGATTTCCTTCCCAGCCGTAGCTGTCATTCAGAAGTACATGAATAGTATCTTTCAAAGTAATTTAGATTTTATATTATTTTGTGACAAAGAGGAATAAAATGCATTCAAATCAGTAGAGCAGCTCTTTCGATTAAACGATAAACACTTTACTTACCCTGCGTGAGATGTTTTCATCTGGCATCTGATTCTGCTCAGACAGGCCCCAAGTCCTTTTCCTTTCCCAATGATAGTCTTTATCTGCCTCTTCGGTATGACACAAACCAGGCTGCATTTGCAAGCTTTCTGTCTCCTCAGGGATTTGTGTTGAAATGACACCTTCCTGACTGGGAAACAGAGCACTGAATTCCCTAAGCTCTGCTGCAGTCTGGAAAGATTGTCCTATATTACTTACATATCTGCAAAGCTCTTTAGGGTTTAACAACTTTAAAAGGTTTCTTCTTAGACTTTCTGTTAACGTACAGACAGCATGTCTTGCATTTTCCTCCGGCAAGTTTCCTCCCCCCTCCTCTAGCAGCAATGAGCTTTCACCCAGCAAGTCCTTGTCCGTAATGTTTTCTGTCATTCTCTCTGAAGCCTGATTTGTCAAAGAAGCACCTATGCCACTAGTAGAGTCCGCCTTGGCACGTACACTATCCTTGTTCTTTGATTTGTCAGTTGAGAAATCTGCAGCTGAGTGGCCATTTCCATTATTTTCTTCTTCAGTTCTGGGATGGTCATTTTCAATGTCTGCGGATGCAACAGGCACTTTATACTTTTCTTTGTCTTTCAAACTGGTGCTTTTATCTCGGTGGTGTCCAACAGTGAGAGTCATCTCTGTCTGCAAAGTTGACTGGCTGTACATAGAGGGGTCTCTGCTTACATTTACTCCTTTGAATTTTGAGTGATGACCACAGAAGCCAATGGTGGTATCCATAGGCGTAGTGTTATCTGACACTTGGAACAGACAAGGCATTTCACTGAGGAAGTAAGCACACCCATCACAATCCTTACTCAGTTTTAAATCATCTTCATCATCGCTTTCTAATAAAAATTGTAATTTCTTTTTCCAGATTTCATTTTCATGCACTGTCAGCACATCTGAACATTCAAAATACTCTAGGTCATCATCAGAAAAGTCATCACTTACACTTGGAATTTTCTCTGCATTAATGTCTGGAATAGTGGCAGAATTTTCAGAATCATCTTTTACAAAATAATTGTGATTTACTATGGGACTATCCGCCTGCTCACTGAACAGGGTATTCATGTTCAGAGGTCTACCAAGCCCAGTCTTTTTACATGCCGGGACGTCTGCCAGATACTGACCAGATACAAAGTCTTCCGTGTTAAGGCAACAGTTGTCTGTGTGATAAGTGATTACATTTGAAGAGTGGGAATGCACCTGCCTGCTGCAGTATTTCTCCGCTTTTCCAGCAGTTGCACTGACCATACTGTTAAAATGAATTAGGTCATCACCATTCTCTGAAAAATCCCTTAGGCAGGAAATATTTTCCTGGGTTTTAAATACGTTTTTTACATCCATGTTGTCTTCCATGTTAGGCAAGTGTCTGTGGGATTTCTCAAATGGGGACAATACTTCTGCTTTTCTGAGCTTCTCAAACAGTAAACCACTGATTTTTGAAGAGTTAGAATCTGGTGAAATTAATATGGGGTCACACTCATAGGGGTAACTCTTGTGTTGTGCAAAATGTTTCTTGTTCTGCTCATTTTACCCTGAAGTCTCCCACATTGTCACTTAGGTCAACAACAAATTCTGGGGAAGTTTTGGGTTTTGTATCTGATTTCAGTTCAACGAAAGTTGAACAGCGGGTCATTCTAGCTGCCAAACTGTTTCCGGGTACTGTTCAATAGAGTGCAGATCTTGCTCTGTGCACCTGCAAATAAAAGAAAACAGAAGTTTAAAATTACATCTAAAACGGGTATACATATTTTCTAAAAGGTAGTCAATTGACACATAGTTGCAAGCATTTTCAAAAAAGAGAAATAATTATTTTGAAATCAAGATCAAACATTAAAGCAGTAACTATAACCCAGCTCTCTATGCAATGACACTTAAGGGAAACACAGTGTAACTGTCTGGAGTGATTTGTATTGGGAAAACAAATTCTTAAGCATGCCTGCACATACACGCAGCAGCTCAAAATAGGCTCTGTTTAGATTTTACAGAGCTATTTCTGTTTAAAGCAATTCTATTGTATTTTGGCTTGATATTTGTAATTCCTGTGGTGAGAGAACAATGAAAAGAGGCTGGTTAGCTTCGATTTCCTATTCATATTGAGTCTTACTTTCAAACAGCTGTGCAGTAGCAAAATGGTGTGGCAATGCAGAATTTACATAAAGACAAAGTGAAATACACCAAAAGGCTTCCATTAGCTGAATCCAAAGAAATATGGAATCATCTCTCTCTTCTTGTAAAAAAACCTTATTTCCTAAGCATTCCCAAATCTTAGGATTTTAGACACTTGAGACGTTTTTCTATACTACTAGAAGCACTCTGGGCCATTCTTCACCAGAGAGTACCCACGCTAATCACAGCAGGACTCTTCTACAATCCAGGGATCTACTCATCAGGGGAAGTAGCATAGCAAAACTGAGTTTCAAGTAGATTTGAACTCATGAAGGATGCCAGACTAAAAGCTCTGAAAAACAGCGACCTATTTTTATTCACAGAACTGGTATGACATGGAGAACAGCAGGAAAAACTCTTGGCATCCTGCTAATCTGATGAAGCAATTTAAAGACATCTCTATGCATTCTCCTTTTCCTTCTCTGCTTCTCCCATTGTGACCTTTTTAGGCTAGTGTCTCTCTCCTGGCTGCAAGATCACCAGCCACTAGCACCCTAGCACAGCAACCTTTCCCAACGCCCTTTCAAGCACTTTATAGCACTCTGCTCTCTGCAGGGCCACAGGCAGAGCAGTCACTGGACCTGTCAGCACCCAGCTTCATGTCACAGTCCACTGCAGACACTGATCAAAGTCAGTTAGTAAGAAAGTATGTAGGAGCTAGATTAGAGCTTAATGGCTAAATAGCAAGGGGCTTGCATGGCTTGCTTGGAATTTGACTCTCATGTAAAGAGCACAAAGCAGCTAGGAATACTTTCATTTCTTTCAGGCAAACCCTGCCACAGACACCTTTTCCACAGAGTTACCTGGGAGGAGAAAAGCAGGAAGAGAAGGTGGTTAATGGGAAGGATACTAGAAGGGACAATGTTAGGTTCTGTGATAAACAGCTTGACTCCATGCACACAAAGGAGTGCAGGGGAACAGCTGACGGGGGAACCAGACCAGCACTCTCTCCCAGCATACAACATATATGTGTGTTGTATACACGCGTGTACGTGCCTACTAAGTACACGTGCTCAGCCTCACTGGTTGGACTTGTGGGCATGGAATGGACCTGCACCAGCCTTGCTGTAAGGCTGCTGGCTTCGGCACCTCCTAACAGGCAACCCAGGTCAGCACAGGGCCTCTGGAGTGTGTGAGGAGAGGAGAGGGAGAGGGTTCAGTATTTGTGATACGAGAAGGGGGAGTGGGAGGAGGTAGTGAAAAGGCAGCAGAGAAGCAACATGTTTTGTCAATTTAGTCTTGGAATAAACTGGCAAAGGTCCAGCATACAAGGAAGTAAAGGCCAACAGGAAAGGATGGTTTGAAGAGCAAGCCTGATATGGCACAAAGGTATATTGTCAGCTTGGATGTTTAGCTGGGAAGTTGCCAGAAGACACAGAAGATGACAAAACAGCTTTAAAGTACTGCAAGCCAGCCTGGTCACAGTGGCTTGGCTAGAGATGCTTTGCAGCATGAAACTACAAGGGGGAAACATGCACTGCTGTATACAGTGTTGCTGACAGACAGAAGGTTTCAGGTTATCCACACAGGAGGTGTGGTGTGCAGGTTGGTGTGCAGGCTTCCTCAGACTTCCACCTTTGAGCCTGAGAAGCAGTCTAGTTCAAAATCCCTCATAATATGGGCTTCCCTGCTGAAGATGACAAGAAGAGGATATTGAGAGGATATTAGTGCATATTGCAGTGGTTTTAAATAATCCGGACACCTGTTGACCGGCCCTGGGCCAATACTCTACACTTGCTTCATGCGGGCCTTTGAACTACAATCTAGACCATGCATCCAACAAGAGCCTGGAGAAAAAAGGCATCAGATCCCATTATCTTCAGCCTTTTGGATCTCTGATCACATTTTGTTTTCCATTTCAACTCTAAAAAATGTAAATATTTAACAGAAGAAAAAATGGAGCAGTAGAGATTAATCTTTTCCTCATCCATTTTATTACAGTGCCATGGAATTACCCCCCAGCATTCACCCATCTCCTCTTAAATATGTATTTGGCTAATGTTCCCTGCTGCATTCTTTCAAATCTACTTTCATTTTTGCTTTCAGAAGACCAGATGCCTATTTCCTGTTTTTTGGAGGGTATAAGTTATTTTAAAAGCATGATAATTTTCCGAGCTGAAAAGAGCCCTGGGAACATTTTTTTAATGCAGATTGACTCATGAATACTCCTTATTGAAGAAATTGTACTATACAGTTATCATTATCTTAGTTCAGCTGCATTTTGACATCGAGGGGAAAAGAGCTGTCAGATTTCTCGATATGAAAATTAGATTAGATTGCTGTGCATTTTGTCAGATCCAACAATGGAAATTAAAGCAAAATAATGTTCCATAAGGAAAACTGCAATAAATGCTGGTTTTCCACCCAAGAAAGAGACTTTTTTTTTTTTAATCTGGGGAGAAAATACAAGATACTAGATTAAACCATAATTTCAATTACTGAATTTAGGTAGAAATCGGAAAGAGAACTGTTAGCCTAATACCCTCTCAGCTCCTCAAGAAAACTTGTGATAGAAGATGCATAATGAAATTTACTGAGGAAAGATGAATGGGCGATCATGATAATTGACCATCAGCTACTGACTAGTAACCTGAAAATAAGCTCCATTCCTAATAAACTGGGTTTTGAACATTTGGTGAAAAGATGACAAGAGAACATTTAAATCTGTAACGGTGTTCTGGCTGTTTGTCTCAAGTCTTGCTCTGGAAACCAATGATGCTACTTGCCGAATCAGGTACTAGCTAATGACAGGAGGACAGTGAAGCAGAGCCATGTAGGAAAACTTAAGACCAGCAGGTTTTAGCAGGTAATGGTAAGAAAGGTGCCTGTTTTGGTTATCTAATGTTCTGTAAACATATTTTCCACTTCTTACTGATTAGAACAGTGGCGATTGTTGGGGAATTTTTATGGTACACCTTGAGGTGAATTAAACACCCGACTGTGCTTAAATAAAAGAAAAAAATATTTAATGAACAATGCATTGGGCAAAGTCCTACCGCCATAAGTGGTTCTACAAGGAGTCTGCAAAGACCATCAGGAGCCCACTCCATACATACACTGGCATGAGCACCAATCCGTAGGCAGTTGCGTGAGCCCCTCAGCCCAGCTGTGGGTCCATCCCCCAGCCCATCTCTGCTGCCCAAAGGTGGCCTCTGAGTGCTCACATTGCAGGATGGCTACCAGACAATACTGTGGCTGTTTCTTATCTCATCACCACGGAAACTTCACTCCCTTACTGGGAGTGGTTGTATCCCTGGCACTCCTGCTTCCAGCCAGCTTAACCCCTTCTGCGGCTGGGCCTTCTTGCCCTCCATGACAGATCATTCCTCAGTCACAAATTACCACTGCTGAGCAGCTACAATTTTAATTTCTCCTTCACTGTCCGTGGACACGTTGGCTTCCCTTTTCCCCATCCTCTGCCCACCTCTCAGGTCTCTCTCTACTCCCACGAAGAAAACCTCGCGCATATCACCCGGGTCTGACATTGCCTAAGCTTAATGCCCTAGGAACTAAGGATAAGGGAAAACAAAGCTGGCAGCATCATGAAAACAGTAACCTGAGAACTGTGGTTGGATATGATTTAGGAGAAATATAGAATTGATGAAAACCTGGAATGGTCACATTAACAAGACAGCAGAAGGAACTGCGGGCTTAATCCTAATGTCAGCAAAAAATTTTTTAACTGACAAATACACAAATTTGATTAAAAAGTGGCCATTAATTTTCCTCTCTTGCATCACATTTTTTTTTTCTACTTCATTTAATTATAACCAAAATGGAAATCTTCCTTTGTAAGCAATTTTACATTCACAGAAGTTATTTCTATAGAAAGCATATGCATTTTACAAGTCCAGGAGGGAATTTCTGTCTTTCTGTGGGGTTCATTTCCTCTGGAGTCAGTGGAAAAAATTCCCTTTACTACCTCTCTGAAGCTTTTTTCTTTTATTTACTCTCTATTCATCATGTAATCTCTCTTCTCTGTACAGTCCTGCTCAGCCCACACCCTTATTCAATAGGATTTATTCCTACCTTTCAGATGCACTTGTTCCTCGCCCTCTTTCACAGGACCTGTCAGTCTATACCCATGTATTGTCTCTCTCCTTATCATTACGGCACCAGCTTTTTGGGTCAGGGACCATTCTGCATATTCAACATGCTGCCTGGCACAATGGGCACCTGATCTATGCCTAAATCTTGTATAGTACTGCAGTACAATTAATACATGTAAACATGCTTTGACAACCAAAGCATTGTCTAGGTCCGTTAAAAGCTCCACATCAGTGCATAAATACCCCTGTACGGTTGTACGTGTTCTGCAAATGCCCCACTTTACACCCACATCAGCGCAAAGGAGTGGGAACGAAGAACCTGCGTTAGCCCGCACAAAGGGTTATCTTAGCTAAACACACAGAAGGAATGATGATAATCCTCCTGTGTTTCATATTAAGACTTATCCTTCCATCAACTAACATTTTGGTCTCTTTATACCAAGTTGACACTGGGTCTGGGATACCTGAAAACACAAGAAAAATGGATAGCTACATAAATAATGTGTGTTTGTAATAGCCTTAGATCACACAATCCACGTCTTCAGTAACTTATCTGCCATTGTCCACACTCACGGGGCCACACAAAATCTGGCAGATGCCTTTTGCTTAGCTGGTCAAGGATTAACTTTCGTTGATCTTCTACACACAAACCTACAAATGTGTAAGTGCATCTGCAATGCAGATATAGTTTTTTATAGCCTATTCCTATGAATAATATAAAATTTGTGGTTGAATCATTGAGTATTTCCTGCCGTTGTTTCTGCAAAAGGATTATAACCAATAGTCTACTCCCCATTAATTCTCTGTGTTAATCAAAAATATGAGGATTTATTTTTGAAGGTTTTGTCCATCAGGTAAGAATATGAAAATCTCCATTTTCAGTTTCCAGAAAAATAAATTTCTAAACCACCAGCCACTACAACAAAGAAGAAACCTTGAAAACATGAAAAATAAATGTCCTAAAACAAAAAGAAAAATAGAAAGAGGCATATCTATTTGTGGGGTTTTTAAGCTACATGATTTTCAAGCCAAAGCTCATTATTTTCTTGAGTTCTGATGTGGTTTTTGAACACTGCTTGATGACAGGTGAAGCAGTAGCTCTCTGAGACACATCAGTATTAGTCCAGCAATTCAACAATTCAAGCACTGCAGTTCAGAGCAGATTTGTGTTCTCAGAGACTTCCTGTGCAGCCTTCAAGGGAGGACTTCTACATAGCTTCTCAGTAAATCTCTCATCCTCTTGAGGACAGACAGTACAGACAAAAAATTGGTGAGTGTCACAATTTGCAGAAAAATTCATTTCATACAGTTTCTGCTGAAATTTTATGAAATGAACTTGAATGCAAAATTAAGTAACATATGAACATTAAATAAAATGTCACAGGCAAGGTGCTTTTATATTGTATATAATGAAAAAGTATTTAAGCTGTGCACAAAACTGTTGCAGAGTCCAACCCTAGCTCTGTAATATTTCAACTAAATTATTCTTTTATTATCAAAGAACACATACTAATTAACAAAATTATGCACGTGAATAACGTCTCAATAATTTATCTCATATTACCTAGGAAGAAGCATTATTTAGAGAATTATATTTATTTGGGTATAGCCGAGTGTAATTATATTACATTTAGATAACTACATTTATAATTATATCAAATAAAAATATATGACTTATCACAGTCTATCTCTGGGTCAAAAGTTCAATCTACAAAAAGGAGTAAACAGGTTTTCTCGCGATAGCAATCGTATTACTTGTTTCAAAGTGTTTGTTGCCTTTTTTGTATATTTACTTAATTAAACATCAAGAATTGCAGTTATATACTACTTTAAATGAGCTTGGAGAAAGACTTGAACATACAGAAAGCACAATCTTTCTGCTGCATATGTATCTGTATATAAGGAGGATGTGGATGCACGCATAATACAGCCTGCTCACCCACTCTTTTAACACTTCTCTATCAGACTGACCTTGTTAAGAAAGTCAGTGGAGTATTTGCTTATGTGCTTCATTGTTTGTTCTGAGATACTTGGTCTGAGACAACAAATTCCCCAAATGCCAGCAGAGTTTCCTACTATCACCTCCACTCCATAGGCCAAACTTTGGAATCTGGATTTGGCCTTTTGAAAAACAATTATTATCCCCTAGACTATCCTACTAAATTTGGATTTATCAATAGCTCCTTCTCCATTTGCCTGGACATACTATATAAATTTTCCTACATCCCTTTTTAAAGATATTATATTGGCAGGTAGCTGGTAGATATAATTAGACTTCAGTTGAGATAAACATGAAAAATCTCCAAACCAAAATGTTAATAACCACAAAACCTTTCTTTATGATGAACATAAACGGTCATATACTATGCAGATCCAACTAGAAAGCTAGCTGGTATGGACAACAGGATGTTATAAATATTATATTGATTAAAGGGAGAGAAAGCAGTAAAATCAGAACAGAAACAACAAAAAAGCAGAAAGGAATCTCCACTAACCACATGATCCCAAGAAAACTCTAAAAGGGGCAGTGTCTAAAAGGTGCGACTAGGCAGAACTTCCCACAGCCTGGGTCTGTATCCATGCCCTTGCCTCACGCTGGCATCATGTTGGAATGAGTGCTGCATACACACTATTCTTCGCTTACCATGTATTTGGCACAGACAAAAACCACAAGCACGTGGGATATAACGGAGTCCTGCTGCAGCCTGGCCAGGTTCTCGCTCTGCATGATCAAGTACTGAGGCAGTACTGAGGAACGCAAAGGTGATTTAGTCCATAAACAGGAAAGTTTGGGGTAAAGTGCTGGCCACAAGAAGGCTTGTATATGTAATCAGTGATTTCTACAGTGCTCAGGGAAACAAGACTTTATATGCATTTCTGTCAATAAATATAATTGTACTGTTTAAGATTAGCATGAAAAGCCACGTACCACAGACAGAAAGTCATAGCAATTCCTAGCATATGTATACAAGAACTGAAAGAATAACATTTACTGCAATAGCTTGCATAGCAAATAACTTGAAATAGCAAATGTAGCTGAAAATGAAATATTACTGCTAACAAAGCTTGTGTTTTTATGACCCTGACTCCTGGGCTGCTTGTGTTTTTATGATTCTGAGTCTTGGTTTGCAGAGATACAAAGACACCATAGGCCTAATCACTCAAATAACCTTGCAGATCCTTTCCAGAATGACCAACTATGGCACCATATGTATAATACACATCCTATCATCTAGTCATCTGTGAAATCTTAGTGTCCTGCTTAAATGCAGTTATGTTCCAAGGTTAATGCTAATTCCCTTTCCATTCTCCCTAGAAATATTTCTCAAATATGTCTTAACTTTCTTGCAGAGAGTTTGTATATGGTTTGTATAACTGCAACGTTCTGCTAAGAAATCAATAGGCATAATTCCATCCACGCCCCATTCCCAGCCTGCCAACTGTTTTGCGTTTGAGAATACACACATGTTTTCACTTCCTCATCCAGGGCATCTCTCAACAGAGATTTTTTATTTTGTAGTAAATTCTGTAAGTTTAGCATTTTTCTTCTTCCAAAACAAAACAAAACAAAGAATTTTCCTGTTGTGCAATAAACACTGACATTACATACCAATTTAGATTTCTTAAATGAGGTGTTATATTCCCTGTATGGAAATACATACAATATATTTATATTTACAATCGGAAACGTAAAACTTTTTTTTTTTCCCAAAAAGGTTGCCATGCATGTTTTGCCATATTTAAATGCTAATTTTCATGTTCTCTTTTTAAACTTTTCCTTTAACAGAAATCAAAGCTTTTATTAAAAGTTTTCCATTAAAAGTTTCATCAACATTAGCGTGTTTCTGTGAATCTTTTTTTTTTCTGTGCATCCATCAGTACTGACGGGATCAAATTCCACATGAAATTTCTGATCCTCTTCCCTCCACTCCTAGTCTATGCAAGCTTTCCAAAGTGATTGGGCCAGGCAGGCATAAAAACATTTTCCAAAAGTGTTGTGATCATGCCTACGTTCTTAAATGTTGTTACCTCGTAAAAGTTAAAATCTCCAAGACAACAGAAACTGGAATTCTAGAATTCAGTTATAACTTTGTGAACTCTATTCACAATAGCGCTATAACAAGTATTTTTACAGCAGTTTGCTTACTATAGAGTCTAACATTTGATGGGGTAAGAGTAGTGAGAACCCACGCACGCAAGGATTTACAATGACTGCATTTTCTATTTGTTTCTGTACCTCACAGTAGTTCTGCCTGACTCAGTTCTGTCTGGAATCCCTAATGCTGGAACACAAACAATAACTATAACCATATTATTCTTCTATAAATCCTTCAAGACAGCAAGAAATCAAATCAAACATTTAGAGAAGCATACTAGTCAAAGAGCATGTAATGTCAGAAATCAAACTAGCAAAATACTGTATTATCTAAACCAATTATCATATATCTATTGTATTAACAAGGTTTGGATAAGAGAAACATCAGTGAAGTTTTGGCTGTTCCAAAAGCAGATGTCTGGAAAATATGTCCTTACCAAATATACTGTGATATATTGTGCTTCTTCAACTTCCCACATCCGCGGCTTTTTGACAACTTTTATATTAGCGTACTACCCATTGTAAACAGCACCACAGTATAAAGAAAACACCACAACTATAATTCATTGGCTAAATGTAAGAAGAGTAAATGACTAGCTCTGCATATCTCCAACAAAGACCTGAATATAGAGTAATTAAAATAAGCAATCACAGCACAACTCTTAACACTGATCTGTCTTAATCTATTTTTAACATTTGTCAAGCATCTGACACTGTCAGCATGAGCAATTCGTGCATCTAGCCTGATAATCATCTACATGCTACCAAGTGACCAGATTTTTTCTCAGGAATGGAGGAAATTTTTACCTAATGAGTATTAGGCCATGCAATATATATTTAGGAAGAATAAAATGCATATTCTAGGACACCTGGTATCACTTACACGTTCTTTAGAGAGGGAAGCTCGCTTTGGTATGATTTTTGCAATTTTGTTTATCTTGCTGGAACTCAGTGGAAACAGTAGCAGAGTGTAATTTGAGAAACATTTAGCAGAATTCTAAGTGCAACACGCTTAAAAAAAAAATCTATCAAGATGAGCAAAAATGACTATGCTTTAGCAGAAGCAAATAACAAATCATATTCCCTGTTCAATAACAGTATAAATCACTATATTCATGTAGTGCATTAAGACTAAAGTAACTTGCTCTTCTTCATTTATTTATCTTTCATGATACACATTCTATTTGCACACAGGAGAAAAAAGTAGACAAGTAATTTTAAAAGTATAAGCAATTCGACCTCTCAAACCATAAATGTGCACTTACCCTTGAGTGCTCCTTCTTTAAGTTCTAGAAGCGGGCCAGGCCTGTGGTTTGACTCTGTGTTATAAGACAACAGACATTTAATTTATGCATGTTGTTTCAGAGCTCAGAAGCTAGCTGAAAGCTTCAGTGTTGTTTTGCTAGTGTGACCTTAGTATAGTGAGCCTAATCACAGAACAGTTTGACTTTTAAGAGAGACTATTTCATTACATGCAGCAGATGGCTCTTCCTGGGAAAACCTCAGCCAGATGGAGTGAGAGAGTTGGCAGTGATGAGAGGGTACATCCTACTTCCATAGAAGTCCATGGGAATTTCCTCATAGCCGAGAGAGAGAGGAAGTATTGGCCTTAGCTTTTCATAATAAAGCACTGGGTTGTTCTTTAAAGCACATACTTAAATGCGCTTAACTGCTTTGCTAGGCACATCGGGAATTTCTTACTTGCTTGAAGTTAAGCACACAAAAGTTCTGCTGAACATGAGAAAATCTGCAATCCCTAACAAGTAGGCTGAGGAAAACAAAGGTTGATAGTGACCTTTTAACAATCACTACATAAAAATTCACCTAACTATTCACCTTCCTCAAAGGCAAATAAGTGAATCCTGAAGTAAGAAAGTATTCCCACTCCTGTTACCCAAGAAGCCAAGTCTCACACAGGAGGAACTTGAATGAATTGCACAAACTGCTCTGAGCTCAAGGGATCTAGAAAAGGCTGAAAAGCAAGTTTTGTGCCAAGTATTTTCTTGAGCATTTCGCTGAAAGCGCAGCTAAAACTGGTTATGAAATACTACAGTGCTAAATACTTCTTGCTCCCAGTGTTATCTAGACCCAGATAGGAAACTGGTGTGTTCAGCAATAAATATAGCACCTACAACTACCCTCATTCAGGAATAGCAGCAGGGATGTCTATGTTTTATATAATAGCCTAATAGTCAAAATAATCCCCAAAGAAATAGACCAGGATTTAAAACCATATTGATCCTGAGGTAATTTAACTGTTTGACATTGTAGGAAGACACCCAACAAGCACAGACCACAGGCGGAGGTGGGTGAAAGGCACCTGCCTGGTTTTCTAGCAGCTAAATCATACACAGCTGTGGATACCTACATATGATCAGGAAGTCAAATTCACTGTCTTACCTGTATCCATTTTGCCATGCAGATTGGTTTTGCACCTAAATTAGGAGAAATAAACGATTGGTTAATGATGCAGGAAAAAGCTACTCAATGCAATTTATTAAAGTTAAATCTAACTAAATGGCTCATTTTTCAGAGATTCTGGACCCCACGGAAGTCAGGAGAGATACTATGCTGTCATCTGCTCTGCAGGCAGATGTGTATTGCCAAGCAGATGTAAGGCCGTTTTGACTAGTGCAATGCAACCCATGAGACAGCAGACTCTACTGAACAGCAATGCTTATTAGTTTGGTCTCGATGCTGTGCTACTGCAGCCACCTGACTTCCAGCTTGCTCACTGGGGAGGCAAGGCAAGCTTGCGGTCACATGAAAAAATACTGCAGAAATACAGGCAGCCACATTTGAATGCCTGATCACTGATTAAAAATGTTAGTAAAATTACTTTCTAAGGCACTTTCAGTCCACTTTGAGCAAGTTGTAATTCCAGAGAGATGAGAATTCCCCTTAGATCATAGCCACACTCATCTGTCCATTAGCAGTGATGGAGAGCAGTCACGGAAATGTCTCTCCTTGGGAGACTCTTCCCGAGCAGTACCTTCTCTCCCTCACTAAAAGGCACGTAAGGTGCCTGACCCCTTAAGCCGGGCACTTGCTTGTCTGGCAACTGACAGCACACTGGAAGGCAAGTATGTGTCACAGAGAAGAGTCCGTGGTTGTGTTGGCTGCGGTTAGATAAAGCCATTTCTCATCAAAGCGAGACCCCTGCCCCCAGTGTTGTATGATTTTTGCCTGGTTTATCCACCTGCCTGACTCCTCTCCCTCTCACAGGAGAGCCGCTCGTGGCTCTCCAGCGACGTCTGGCCTCCTCAGTGCCAGCTGCCCACACCGGCAGCAGGCCCCGGACTCAAAGTCAGACACTCAACTTTCCCACTTCAAAATGGGTAAAACAAAACTCTAACCCTCGCGCTGTCAGCAGCGCTGGAGCGCGCACTCCCTGGCCGAAGGAAGACCTTCCCCCCTTCCGAAGGGCCACAGGCCTCCCAGGCACGGACATGGCGACGGTCCTCTCAGGGGGGCGCGAGGGCGGGAAGCCGCGCTGCACTGTGCCGCACTGCGCCGTGCCGCGCCTGAGGCGCACCTGAGGCGCACCGCTACCGCGCTGCGCTGTGCTGCACTGCGCCGCGCCTGAGGCGCGCCGCGCCGCGCTGCACCGTGCCGTGCCGTGCCGCGCCGCACTGCCCTGCACTGCCCTGCACTGCCCTGCACTGTGCGGCTGCGCTCAGCGCGTCCTTCCGGGCGGTAGCGCCGCCCTGGGCGGGCTGTGGCTCGGAGCCGCTGGGGAGGCAGGAGAGGGGCGATGTCGGAGCCGGTGCGGAGCACGCCGGGGTCCCTGCCCCTCAGCCGTCTGGCGGAGCCGCTGCTCCGGAGGCTCAGCGAGCTGCTGGACCGGGCAGCGCCCGGCAAGGGCTGGCGGGACCTGGCGCAGCGAGCGGGGAGCCGCGGCAGGGTCCGCCTGAGGTGAGGGTGGCCTGCGGGCGGCAGAGGCTGCGGGGTGGCCGGCGGCCCTGGGCTGCGCGGGGGGCGGGAGGGNGTCTTGGCAGAGCGAAGGCTGAGGCCGCGGGCCACCGCGGGGCCGAGGGCAGGGGACGCGCCGGCCCCAGGGTCCCTCCCGGGGCCTGCCCTGAGGCCGCGCTCCAGCTCCTCCGTTACTGAAAGCACACAGGACCGTGAGCGATGCGACCGACCAGCGGTATCGGTCCTGAAGTCAATGGCGGGGCAGCGAGGACGAAGCAGGTGTGGGTTCGTCTTTGCTCGCCAGCTCCCTTATAATTTATACTCGAGCGAAGAACAGCAGCTGAACGGTGCAGTTGTTTTGTTGCCGCTTCTACCTAAATCCGGAGTTCCCCAGCCTGTGCTGGCAATGCTGTCCCTCCCCGTGAACCCGTACTTCATTTGTTCAAAGGAAGGGAGCATCCCCTAACCGCAGCCCCTGTGCTGGGGCAGATAGGAGCGAGGACACGTAGCCCATCTCTAGGAGATATTTGCTTAGTCCTGCGTGAGGGCTTCCAGTGAAGAAGTAACAGGGTGCAAGTAGCGTGGGTTTTTTTCTCTGCCACCTTTGTAGTTGGAACGCATCCCCTTGTACCTCACCTGACTTTCCTCAGCATGAATGCAGCCAACTGACTTCCCAGGTCACATTCTCTAGATTGCTTCCTGATAGTTTTACTTTCTGTGTTTTTTCAAGATTTTGTTTAGAGGGTGGTATCTCAAAAAAATGAAGCATTTCAAGTGCAGCACTGAATGTACGTTATGAAGATGTGTCCTTTCTCTATTATTACTATATTTATTAATATAGGGAAATAGAACCTGAGGACTACAATATGACCCCTCTGTAGGGCCTGTGGCTACGTTTGTTCCTCTGTATTATCCAGTAAAATACTATGAAGGTCTGCTTGACAAGTGAAAATATCTCACCTCCAGCTTTGCATGCCACTGTGATTTAATGAAAGAAACATTGATGAATCTTTTTAGTGGGAAGACATGAACTTGCATTCCCTTTCCGTAGCTGTATTAATTTCCTTATTATCGGTGTTATTTTAATCTGCTGTGATTGAAAGTGCATGAAGGCTTAACACCAGAATTTAAAACTGTTCATGTTTATACCTGGAGATTAATTTATTGGAGCAGTTAACTGCACTGTAGCAGTAGATGTGTGTATCAGTTAAGCTGCAGCAGTCACTTGTTTTAACAACTACTCTGAAAATCAAAGTCTTCCTGGACTTTCAAGTTAGACTCTGACTCACTTTTTACCGCTTCTGAATTAGGCACATGAAAATGAAAGGTGCTGTACTTGTTTTTCTGCTGAGACTTTAAAAAGTCAAAATTAGAAGATTTCTTAATTCAGAATTGTTAGGTACAAGCATCTCTTGTTTTGTAGCACGCAGCTCACTAATACCACTTTCTGTCTGTGGAGGTGCCACTGGGTAGCCTCTGAACTCCTGAAACTTGAAGGAGATACTGCAAATATGTCCAAATCAGCTAGGAATTTCCCATCTCTATTTTTATTTTAATCTTTTTGCTTGTCTGCAAGTGATTTTTAACTCGGCTCCTTTCTGAGGAAAAAGAAGTAAGAAGGGTCTATGCCATGACTTTCTCATATTATTTTGTAGCCCTCTGGATTTAGAGCAGTGTTCCCTCAAAGTGCTGGAGCCAGGAGGAAGTCCCAGCTGGAGTCTCCTGAAACTACTGGGAGATCGGGGTTGCACTGTGGTGGAGCTTGTGGAGTTCTTGCAGGCCCTGGAGCATACAGAGGCTCTTCAGTGTCTCAGCCATTCAGGTCAGTTCTGATTTGTGCTTTCACTGCATCTGTATGTTTTACACTGGAAACACTGAAGTATTTGTTTTCTACAGTAAGTAAAAACATCTTTAGTGTTTGAATTCTAGGAGTTGGTATTCATATGATTACCATAGTAATTGGCTCATATGATTCTGAGATTAAAAGTAAGCCAAGTAGATAAGCAGGCTTAATGCAGTATTGTTGTAGACTTGTCTGCATGGATATGACAGGTGCTGTCATTCCCTCTGCTGACTTGGGTTCTGTATCAAACTATGCCTTTGGGAGATGCTTACAGAACTAAAATGGTTGAGTTAGAAAGATAAGTAGTGTTGCCAGCCACCTGTTCAGGCTACAGGTTTCATTAACTGCATTTCATAGCTTACTCTAATTGAAGGGGAAGGGTCCAATTAGTGCCAGTCCAACTTGCTAACTGGACAGAAAAACAGACTAGCTTAGAATAGAACTAGATTATTTTCTGCTAACACATTCAGCTTGCTTCTTCACAGAAAGCCTAGGAAGTGGGGCAACACAAGGGAATGCACGGGTAAGACCACATAGACCAAGTGCTTCTTGCTATAGTACAAAACCAGGGCCCTTTTTATGTCCTCCTTCAGGATGTGGTGAAATTCAGCCTACTAGGAGGTTGCAAAAGCTTCTCTTCAGAGAGGGGAGTAGAAATGAAACTAGCAACCTCTTTGCCATACTGATAGCTGCCCTATTCTTTTGGACAGTGTGAGAAAAGAAGCCATGGGCTGAGAACCATTGTTAAGACAACCTTGGCATTTTTCAAGTAAATTATAGTAATGCTTTGCAGCTGTTTCATCTAGTTAAGGCTGCTGCTTCTTACTGTACTAGGAGGACCGTGGTGTGTTGAGTGAGGTGTGATTGAGTTACATGATAGCTTAGTCTAGCTGAAGTATACCACTGCAGGCTTGGCAGGGAGAAGGTAACTGGTGTTACATCAGTGTGACTGGATTGCCCTCACAGGGGCAAGAGTTGAGGTGGAGGCCTAGGCAGTAGCATGCTGTCCTGCACTATGAGTGCTTGTTGCTTTTTATTGTTCTCCATATGGTGGTTACTGGGGGAGTACTGACAACAAAAATGGTCCTGGTTCACATTTGTACTACAGAGTGCCTGCACAGAGCCAAAATGTTGTGCTTGCTTGATCTGTGATCATCTCCAGTATCACCACCATTGAATTAAGGATTTTTGTGTGGCTGTCAGTCAACTTACATTTTGAAATATGTAGTGAAGACTAAATCCTGGGTAAACCAGGAACTTGCTACATAGCAGAATTGTGAGATAGTGGTATCAGTTAGGGAAGTGGATAGACAGCTAAGATATCCTTGTATTGAGGAGAAGAAGCCAGTAAGTAGACTTTTATTAAGACCCCTTTGAACTGCAGAGATGGTCTTGTTATAAATTAATCTCTTGCAGAACAGTGTGTTCTGTGATAGAATGGATTCAGCCTCCTCTAAGGAGGACTGGGTAGCTTCATAGAGACTGAGAAACTGGAACCAAGATAAATCAAAGCAAAGGGTATTTGAAGAAAGTTTAAATCAAAAAGAATTTTAAACTATTTAAAAAGAAGTGGTAGGCCTTGATGTTTGTGGTCAGTTTATTTAAATGTTCAGGGGCAGTTGATGACTGAAGTCAAAGTACAAATTCATAACTGCCCATTTGTTCTAATACACCAAAAAGAGCTTAAGTGTTGCTCAAGTTCCTTTAGGAATGGGATTGTTTAATATAAGACCTCTGTAGCTGTCACACTGGTTTGTTAGACTGTTTTCTAGCAGCTTAGTTGATGCAGTTAAAAAGACACAAACCTTTGTGAGCCTATGAGTGTACAGTTTTGATGCTGCTTAGTGGTCTGTTTTGGCAGTGATGCCAAAGTACCTTTGCCTCAGTACCTTTATGGCAGAGATGTATTGTTACAAGCTGGGACATCGCTTTGTTTGCAGCAATACAGAGGATCTCTTGGGGAATCATGGACTCCCAGAACCAAGTTCCAGAACTTGTTTGTCTCTCAGAGCTTAGAGACTTGCCTATCACATTGCATTAACTCCATAGAAGATCTTCTTCCTATAAAGACACAAAAGAGTAGTGATAATAACTTTAAAACTTCTCCTTTTTGGTAGTGAGAGAGCCTAGGCATATTTTTCCTTGTGTCACCTTTCTGTCCCTTTTCTTCCCTGTCATGTTGTGAACTTGCTGGAAATGAATGAAATGCGAAGAGCTTTCTTGCAGGCTAAGAAGGAAAAAAGGCTTAATACGCAGTTTGTGGTATTACAGTCTAGTCCTTGTGCAACCTCACTGAGTTGTGGGGATTGAAAAAGAGCAAATAGGTGTTTTTCCTCTGCAGGCAGGTCTCTTACTGCAGCAGTTTAGGCACTTCAGTCTGAAGGTAAATGAGGCCAAGTTTCCGGAAATGACTGAAAAAGTTTACCAGTCTGTAAGTTAAGAACGTAACAGTTGGATTGTAGTTAAGATTATGAGTACTTAATTTGCACTGCGTGTTTCGAAGTCTGGTAACCATAAATGCCAGTTTGCAATCCTCAATGGTAAAATGTGAGCTTTGCATTTTCCAAGGAAAATCAAAGCAGTATTAGTGTATCTTTGTAATAATTCAGAAAATTGAGCCAGAAGGTTTTCTTTTTGACCCATTAAATTCTGTGATGCTTGCAGGAAGTAGCTGCATAGTGCTGAATGAATTGCAGGAAAATAAATGAAACTGTGAAGAAATTATGAATCAGATTTCTTCGAACTTGTTTGTAATACTTCCAACGAGTTCAATATACTAATCTTTCAGAGAATTCGTTTTTCTCAACTGCTTTCTTAAGAGATGTTAGTGATGCAAGTCAGGAGAGATTTAAAAAAAAAAAAAGTGGAAGTCTTTGGAAAGAGCAAGTCTTCTTAATTTTTCTGTCCTATAAATTGAAATAATATAATTCCCATTTGTCTTGGTTAATGTTAGGTGATTGTGATGCTCAAAAGTGTACTTAACACACTCCCTTTAACTATGAAAAACAGCAGAGGAAGTGTTAAATGGGGAAATGAGATAGCAATCTTCAGGGCTAGGGTATAGAGGGAAGGTATTTTAGAGAAAGAAAGGGAATTTTCAAGTCCTGTTGCTACTTTGGAGTAGCTGCCTGCGTGATCAACTATTTCAGAATAAGATTGTGTGTGGAGGAAGTTAATATAGCCCACTTCCCTGCTAGACAAAGATTATATGATTTCCAAATGTCATATAATCTCTGTTTCAGTCTGTTGACCACATGGGTTTCTGCTCAGGTTTCAGCCTGTTGATCAGATTGTTACAGTTTCTTTCCTCAAAACATTCTCTGTTAGGAAAAAGTTCTGATGTGCATCTAAGCCGTTAAACACATGAGGGGAAAAAAGGCAGACAAAAAGAAAACTCCTGGCGGAGTGTAATAAGAAGGCTTGGAGCAAATGATAATCTTGAGTCTTGTACCGAGATATTTGCAATCTCTCTGCAGCTATTTTTTTTTTTTTANATAAACAAGGAACTACTTTCTCCCAAACCAGGGAAATTAGACTGACTCTTAAAAAAAAATGAAATTTTTAGTATGTATACTTGATTGTTCATTTCTGAGTAATGAAATGGTGTTGAAGTGCCTCTGTACCGTTCACTATTTCTGTGCTTTTTCTGTAACTAGTTGTACGGGGCCTAGCTAGGATAGAGTTAGTTTTCTTCATAGCAGCTC
>VYZW01043859.1:0-122294 GCA_013401315.1 Balaeniceps rex
TCCGGCTCCCGAGGGAGGGCTGTCTCCCGGGGCGGCCCGGGCAGGGGGGCCGCTCCTCCCGCTCCGGCTCCGGCTCCGGCTCCGGCTCCCGAGGGAGGGCTGTCTCCCGGGGCGGCCCGGGCAGGGGGGCCGCTCCTCCCGCTCCGGCTCCGGCTCCGGCTCCGGCTCCCGAGGGAGGGCTGTCTCCCGGGGCGGCCCGAGGCGAAGCACCGCAGCCCGGTGCTGTCACAGCCCGGCTGGCGCTCGCTGCAGCCCCGCCGCCTCAGCAGGCGCTGGAGGGGCTGTGTCCCGCCGGCAGCTGAGCGGCGAGAAAATGAGAAAAGTTAATATTCAGCTCAGTAGGAGGAGAGTTACGTGGCTGCGGGTTTGCCAGGGTATTTTTCGCTGAGGGTTTAGTCAGTTTTTCAGGTAGAACTTAAAAAGCGGTTAAAAAATTACTGCTTTCTAAAACAAAAAATCAGCAAAGTTACTATAACTACTCAAAGGCTTCCTTTGTGCAACCCGGGGAAAGAACCAAAACACTTTTTCTAATTTGAAGGTTTAAAACAGATCTTTTTATTAAAAGTTTACAATACTTTATGTATTTTACAAATGAATAGAAAGTCTCTTGATATATATCATATGAATCACAATACAAAAATATGTGTAAAATTCTGTAATTGATCAATCCAGCCCTGGTTTAGGCCTGTCAATTACCATTTCAGCACTGAACCAAACGTTACGTGTTTAGGATATGGTTATTAGGAGATTACATTAGAGAACACAAGTCACGGCACACTGGCCATTGGAAAAAGACATTTTCTCTGGTTTACATTTTGCATAAATTTACAATAGTTCCTTTTTATAAAATGTACAATACATAAGTACAGGGTTTGATACACATATTCACAATACGATTTCCTGAGTCTAAACTAAATCCGTTTCCGTGCTAGCGCACGCTGCCCATCGCGAGGTGGTGGTGGCGGCATTCGGGGTGCAAAGGGAGTTGGCATCGGTCCCCCCGGAGGGACTCTCGGGTGCATTCTCTCTTCACGGTCAGGGGTTTTGTTCACAAGCTGTGTAAGGCACTCAAGGATACGCTGAAGGCTACAGATATTACTGGAGCAGGATACTTTAAATAACAGCCACAGTCCTCCAACAGCTTGAACAAGAAGTACAGGCCTGCAGTACGCAACGCACGGGCGCTGACAAAGCGAGCTGCGATTCCAGTGGATTTCCGTTTAGACGTGTTGCTCTGCGGATGCGGCAGCCGGCCCGTACCACGGCCGCGGGACCCGGGCAGGGAGCGTCTCTGACCGCCTCGGTGCTCCTTCGGGAACTCTGCGCATCTGAGCGAACGCACCTACACGTGCTGCGCAAATTCTTGTAGGTGAAACGTAGCTACGGTGATGTGTCAGTAACGCACCTAGTGATACACTTGGTTTATCTGGCCCCCTGTCTTGTCGCTATTTGAAGGAAATCTGGGGAATTTATAAAAGATGCTTACAGGTGAGAGACCAGAGTGGTTGGCAGCCCCCGACTGGCAGCTGCCGCCCTGAGGAGCAGGCGCTCGCCAGCCTGGGAATGGCTGGGGGTCCCTCCCCGGGGTGGAAACCCCACCTTTCCTCTGCTGTTTTACACCTGCACCGAGGGGCGGAGGGGCTGCAGAAAAGAGCCCCAGATTAGGGTAACGCCCCCCCGCGCTGCGGTCCTGTGGCTCTGAGACCATGTTTTTAAAAGATGCACAAGACCCAGTGGTGAGAAGACAGCAAACAAGATCTGACACAGCTCATCTCACGGATGGAGGGCGGCACCGTCTCCAGAATGGCTCCGTGCCACGGTCAAGGACTCATCATACAAACTCATCGTACAAAACCCCAGCGGGATCAAACTCAATGTGACTGAAATTGAGCGAAAAACCTTATGCTGAAATTAAGGACCGCATTTACGTAAATTTCCTGTTTGTGCATTTGTAAGAAACGGTTTTGAAAACATTCTTTGAGCCATTTTTTTCTTTCCTATGTGCATACCTTTTTACATATAAATATTAACATATACATAAGCATAATCCCTTATTTACACAGGTACCTGTCCTGTACACTTAGCTTTTCAATTAAAAAAACCATGATTAAGAAAGTCTAATTAATGGGAGAACGGAACTGAAATTGCAGACACATACACACAACGTGCAAAAGCACGGCCTGAGTAAACAGCGATGAAACGTATCCAAGCCACTTCCAAATGCACTCGTTGTCACCGTTGTGGTCCCCGGCAGTGCGCCGGGTATCGTGCATGTCCACACCCCCTGCAGCTCCCGAATTCCCGTGCTCCCCGGGACAGCGGGGCTGCATCTTCGCGCCTTTCGGTTAAGGCATTCTGAGAGATGCCCGCACAGCGCATTCCTGCAGATTTCCAGCGAGAGTTCAGTAATGCCTTAGACTGCAGGTAGTTACCTCAGCTACTGTTCGCAGTTCTTCCAAGTAAATAAAATATTTTAAGACCTTAAGTATCTAAGTAGAACTCAGAATAAACACGTGTTTTAAGCATGAAATGCAGAAGTAAAAATGTAGCTCATCAGTGTAATCCCAATAGTGGTATTTGTATCTGGTAGAATTGGAATTTGTTAAATTACTTTTAAAATATAATGCTGATATCAAAATCCATAACCTTTGACTTCAAATGTCATATTACTTCAGTACAAATATAACACTTTTCTGGACAATTCATTGTCTTACATTTTTGTAGTTTAGCTCCCTTTGCTGTTTACACTGTCCGGTTTAAAACAGACGATTGATGTACAAGTATCTGGAGAGTTTTTAGAATTTCAGTATCGAGGGATTTTCTTCATAGCTTTATAAACTCAACACAAGTCTTGGAAGCGGTGCGGGTACCTGCAGAATAAAATAAATATAAGGATTAACTACAACGGGGATTCTCTCTCCAGCACGCGATTTTTAGTCCCAAGCACCACAACATTTCCATTTCATGGGGTTTGCTAGATTGTGCTAAGTAGCTCTCAATTAAGTCTACAGTTGGAGCAGGCTTATCCAATTGCTGGTTCTTCTCTGGAAAAAAAAAGATAATTTATTAAATGTTAAATGTACTATTTTCTAGAGGCTGTACCATGTATCATATATTCATTTTTCTTAAGCAATACTCCCCTAATAGGTTTCAGGTAACACTCAGAACATAATGACGATAATGAGGAATTTAAAATTTGCCCCATCTACCTTCACGCAACTTCTGAGGCTGCCTTTCCTGAACCTCCCGCAGCACCCACATGCCTCCCCTTCGGAGCATCCCCCTGGTGCAAGTGAATTCCCAGGACGTGGGAAGTGCTGCGGATTGGGACCCCGGCAGAGCGCGAGTGCGTGAGCAGGCACTGCCACTTCTGCATTGCAGCCAGCAAATAGCAGTCAGATGATTTGGTTGGTAATTATTATTTACAAGGAGCGGTACAGGTTATCCTCCTATCAGAAATGAAAGGAAAAAAAGGCTAAGACAAATCTAGCTAAATGTCTGAGCTGACAAAGAGCTGGTAAAGGCCTCCTGATTTGGTGGTAGGACATGCCCTCCAAGCAGAAACGATCTCCCCTCCATTCCCAAGCCTGGGATTCAATGGCCATCCTGTATGGATATACATCTCCGTGTGTCACCAGGATAGCGATCGATGCTAAATTCTACTGCCAGGCACAGGGGACATCAAAGAGACAACGCAGCAGTATAAAGTGCTTCAGAGATAGTTGATTCCTACTGGTAGTTTTATGTCTGTATAATGGACAGAGAAAGGAGTTGTGTCACGGAGGGGACAAGTTAGTAACCCGCGGAGCCAAATTCGACCGCCTCAAATGAGGAGAGGTGGCACAAAAGGACAAAAGGTGGAAAGGGTGGCTGCCCTCGAGCTGCTCTATCCCTTCATCTGCGCTGTTCTTGGACCATTCTTCATCGTTTTCTATTTTACACTTAGGTACGAGGCCAACGTCAGACAGAGGGGGAATTTCTAGGGCAAACACGTGGAAAGCAGAATAGTCCAGGCAATGACCAGAAAGGAAGAGAAGCCCCCATTGCCCATGCCTGTTCCCCCAGGCATACTGAATCCCCCCTCCCCAGCACAGCTCCCTTGCTTTGTGTGGGGATGAATTAACCCTTCCCAGCCCGCCCGGCTGCCCAGCCTGCAGGCCCTGCACGTTGGGTGGCTCCTCCTGCCCTCCGCAGTGAGCCCTTCGAGACAGGGGCTGCGCTGCTCACTGCTGCTGTGCAGAAAATAAAACCTGAAGAATTTTAATAAGCAATTCCTAAAAAGACACGGAACTTAGAGGAATCAAGAGTAAATAACATTGAATTTTCAAGATGCCACTTTGTTTTATGCATGAGTATGTCACTGCAAGCAGCAGCCAGGTAGGCAGCGCCGGGGCAGGGTAAGGAAGTCACAACGAGTTTATGTGGAGGCAAACAACGATGCTGTGCGCTCACGCAAGATCACGTCCGCTGCCATTTCAAATGTCACTTAAATGCTGTCTGGGGCACTGTCTGGAGGGCTGATGTTTGCTTATTTTGAAAGGAACACAGTTAGTGTTCTCTCAGCGTGCGATCTTCCACCAAAGAGGTTTTTTCCCAGAAAGCTGTAAAAATGGGACAAGAGAAGCATTTCAAAAATGGTGATGGATGGAGCTCTAACATTTGTGCACCTGAGCGGTCACTGCTTGTGAAAAACTGCAGCTTCACTGAAAGAGAGCAATCCAGAAAGGCAATTCATCAAAGATTGTGGATAAAATTTCATATGGAAAAGGAATGATTGCCTTAATTAGCCTGCTATTATTATGCACAGCCTCTTACCAAGACTGCAGTAGAAGGAGATACATCTATGTATGTTTGTTTATTTATAAATGGTACTAAGGGGATTTGCTGGGAGTTTGTTTAAACACACCACCCCGAGCTGCAAATCCCATTTCGCATGATCTTGCCCGTCGTATGCCGCTGGTAGGAAGCGAGGAGGCTGGCGGTTACGGATGGGGCCGTCCCCAGTGACGCTCAGCAGATGGGCCATCTGCCCTCGCAGCCAACGCTGGCCCGCGCGCTAGCAGCACGGGCGACCATATGGCTGAGAGGCGCAGACATCGTTAGTGTTGGACGTGCGTCTCCTTACAGTCGCTTGGGAAAATATGAGAAATGTTCAGGGAATAACAAAAAGGCAGCTAAAACACATAGGCAGTAATTCAAGTCGCTAAGTTAATGCTTCATGTATCTTAATCTGCTTACATTAACCAGAGTTAATACTCAGTTGAAACATGGGTGCAAGTTTAAATTGGCTGAAAACATGAAATTATATTTGCTTGAGCACCCTAACAATGTGCAGCGAATGCCACTGGGAGGTGTGCTTCATGGTGTGCCCACTGTCACAGCCGGTAACCTCCGCGGCTGTCTTGCTGAAAAGGTCAAAGACACAGTAAATTTGGGGACTAAAATAGTAATTTCTAGCCTGGAGGCATTCTGCTTAGGGCTGAATTGCCAGGAATTAGAAGGACGAACCTGAGTCGGTGGCTTCAGTCCCCAGCACTCATCAGCTGAACACCTTTTGTGAGCCTGGGCTCATACTGGCGCTTGTCCCAGCCTGGTGCCGCGCGGTGGCATTGCCGGCCGGTCCTTCAGGCACCCTGGGCACTGCAGGGAGGGCAAGAGATGCCGGAGGTGTTTCTAAAGCAGATCACCCCTCTCTCCTGACACAGGGTACGAGCCTGAGGCTCTTTATCATCTGTGAAACTTGAACACCCCTGGAACCCAGCTGCCCTCTGCGAGATGCAGGTGGGCCAGCAGATCAGTGTCCTGGGACCCTTACCATGCGCTGTGAGACACCATGGCTTCAGAGAGCCCTTGCACAAACACTGTGGGCGCTGGGGCTGGATCCCACCTCACCTGGGAAACCACAAGCTTTGTCACTCGTACGGGTGAATGCAAATTCTCTCCTGTCTTCCCACTTATCATCCATGCTGAGAATAAAAAGCTGGAATTTCATTTTCATGTTAAGAAAAATGGGCTAGGCTTGGCTTCCTCTTTATATTCCCCTTCCTCTCCCACTAGATCTGCATGCACGAGTAAATTTATGGCATAGTCAACCCCTCTTCTTATAAATGCAGATAACCCATTGGTATCTACTGCATGGGAGGTAGGAGGTCATAGAAAACAGGAAGATAAGAAATCGTGAGCAGAATGAAATATTGAGGGGTTTTATTTAGCCATTTCAAATAGAAAAAAAAAAAAGGGCCATTTAGTTGAAATAGGTTCCACAGAACGGTGAACGTTTTATGTCAGGGAAGATGACGGGGCAGGTCCCTGGCGAGGAAGAGGGGACAACCGCTCTTTTTTCTTTCCCTTTTTTTTTTTCTTTTTTCTTTTTCTTTCTTTTTCTGGTGAGAAAGAAGAGCCTCTCTGCTAGTTGCAATGAAGTTATGGTGATTTACAGTAGCTAAAGACCAGGCTAATAGTAGTTATGGATCTTTCAATAATTACACAAATCACAGCTGCAACCACAGCTTAGATAAAGTGCACCTTATTTTTTAAGATGGTTTTTTTTTGCTAATATCTGACTGTGCAAGCCAGACGAATGGTTGAAGACCAGTTGTGCAATTTCCCTAGTTTAATTCTCTACTGAGTGAAAATAAGTCTCTGCAAAAATTCAGAGGCTTCTACAGGAGCATCATCCTGCCTAAAGCTAAAAAAAAAAAAAAAAAAAAAAGAGGTGCTGTGGGCAAAGCTAGTTTGACTATAAAAACTTCATTGTACCCTTTGCCCACAGCACTCACCTGTGAGTGCAGCAGCTCCGGTGAGCAACCGGCACTCGCAGCCAACTTCCACGTTGTCCCTTTACATGAAAGCTTGATCTGATGCTGCCCGATTCCTGCGGTGTAAGAGCGAGCCCAATCCTCACCTGCTGCAACCTGCCCCGCTCGCCCGCCGCTCGGCCCTGGGAGCCCCAGCTTCCCGCGGTGCCTGCCTGTCCCGACCCGTCCCTGGCCCTTTGCTCGCCCTGCCAGCTGCCAGGCCAGCAATAAATGCTGGGCAGCAGGACCGACTGCAGTTAAGGCCACATTCAAATGGCTTTTGTGGCATCAGTATCAGTTACTAGCTCCAAGAATCTCAGTAATCAGCCATCTTTTACTGTCCACTTAATTTGCTACTAAATCCTTAATTTTTATTTTGATTTTGTATTTAAGTATTTAGAGCAATTTTTGGAAGATGTCCCAGTGAATATGTTTATGGTGTATTTTGTTCCTGACCATACTGATCTGGAAAACTCTGGATTCTTTCCCCCCTTAAAATAGTCAAATGTACCAACTGAAGGAAAATTACCCGACATTATCCATCTATGTTGATAAATCTTGTGAACATATGCTATGCAAAAGAACTATTCATGAGCATAAAAGCATTTCACTTCATAAATATTTATAGGACTGGAATCTGAAACGCTGTTCCGGGGGCCCTGGGCCCCCCTGAAGCTTTTCGGCATGTTCACGGGATTGGGGCGAGCCTGGAGCCGGCGCTGCCGTCAGGGCGGGTTGGGGATTTCAGGCGTCGCCTCTCTAATGCGAGCTGCCTGCGCCAAGCCCTGACCTAGATCGGAGCCTCCGCCCTTCGCCTCCCATCACTGAAGCTCTGCTGAGATTGTGACTAGCGAGGGTAACAACCGGTACGCCTGATTTTTAACCATTTCTGTTCACTTTTCTTCACAACTCTACGCCACAAACAGACCCACGAGGGCAAAGCTGGGTGTCTGGCATCAGCAGCACACCACGAAGTGTAAGTGCAGAATGCCAGGGGCCCTGGCAGCACTGGGAGGCTGCTGTAACGGAGAGGGGAGGAAACCCGACACAGACACGCTACAAACTACTTCTGCTACAGGACAAAATAGCGTTGATCCTCTGATGCTTAATAGCAGGGTTTCTAAAAGCTGTTTCCTTCCATTACAAATTATTTATTTGTGATAAAATCTTTTGGAAATAAACTGGATACTATGCATTTTACACGCACATACATACATATATATATATATGTGCATAGAAGAAGTCTATAGCATTTTCTTTTCATGCTGGATTTTGAAGCAGTGTGTAACAGAGAATGAGAAGAAGATTTATAATTAAAACTATTTGATGACTCCTACACCAGCCAAAAAGCAGCACGTGACAGCATGGCCTTGGTTCTCGTACTCCCACCAGAACAGGTTAAATTTATCTACTTTAATCATGTGTTGCTTTTAGAATAACGGCTGATTCTGCACTGAAAACTATTTGTTTTGCCCGTTAGAAACCTGGTTTACGTTAATCACTGGTATCATCCCCTAATTACTGGGGGTATTTGATTTGGGTAAATGGTGCTTATGAGTGAATTTGTACTACATTTACATATACTTTTCATGTAATTGGCAACTGATGTTAGAATGCTTTTTAAAAAGACAAATCTATTAGAAGACAGTCATTATGGTATTGGAAAATACGGTACGATAGCTATAAAATATTTTTACATGTTGTGTTATATATATATATTAGATAATATCACTATTTGTTACATACCCAGAAAACATAAATAGCATCAATTTGTTTTCCAACTAAAGAAAAGAATTTAAAATATTTGTCTTCTATATTTGCAACAATGTGGATTTTAAAAACTTTATTAGCACTTAACCCTTACAGAAATCTCTATTTGTAATGCATAAGCAGTAAGTTTATGGCTGGAATCCCTTATGTAGGACCCGCATCCATCTGCTGCCGGGGCTGGGAGGGCTGAGGAGGCCCATGAGGAAATAAAGCCTTTAGCTGGGGGTGTCTCCACGCAGCCTAGCCAGTCAGTAATGGATTTTTTGTACTTTCAAAATTAATCTGCAGAAAATGGAGCCTTTTGATGGCAGCAATAGGCAATGCCAGCGCTAAGTGCACCCGCCTTGGCGGCTGGGGCCGGCAGGTTGGCACCTGCCACTGCCCAGGCCTGGGGCTGAGCTGGAGCATCCATCCCTCCCCAGATCCGTTCACAAGCAGGTATTGCAATGGTCCCTTCCGCTGTGTTAGGAGAACACGTGCTCTGCTGCTAAATTCATGGCCAAGTCTTCCCTACTGTTTGAAAATCATAATTGCGCAATATACCAGGGAATAAAAACAGCCCCCTGGTTCACCTATTCTGTACTACGTTGGCTCTGAAGGGCAATGGAAAGAAATCACTGAAACAGCTCTGAAAGGTAGAAAAATAATAAAACCATGATGATCTGTCAAGAACCTGGCTGCTCACAAGCATTATTTCTTATTATAGATCACCAGGTCACAGATACGAGATCAGCTGCAGCATTAATACATGACATTAAATAGGAAGGGTTTCAAAGCGGTGGGGAACCTAGTCAAGCCGTAAATGTGGAGCTAATGCAGAAAATGCAGGCTGACACCCCGACTGTAACTCAGGCTGCTCCTGGGGGAAAGGCAGCCCAAGGGCGAGAGCTCAGGGCAAGACGTCAGCCCCAATCTCAGCCCTGACGAGGAACCCCTGGGTCCTCTGGGTTGAAGGCAGCTGCTTAATCTTAGTGAAACATAGCTCTCTTTCCTAGATGACCTTTTCACGACAGTTTTTAGGAAACATAGCTACAATTAACACTCTCAGAAACCTGTTAAATTACAAATTTGCAGCTTTCAGGATTCCACATTCACTCTCTTGGTACAATTAGCATAGCTTGAAAAAGTTGCTTTGATTTGATGATGTGTGAGTATTTTACAGTCGTCTTACCTTCATGACCATCACAGCATTGCTAACGCACGCTGGTATCTCCTTGACAGCCATTCTGACACTCATTTCATCAATTTGTTGTATCCGTAGGGTGTGCTCTTGTTTATAACGAGAAGAAAACTGGCCACTGGGGCAATCTGTCTTTAGAAAGAGCCATTGACAGAACAAAATTTCCTGCGTCTGCCTCTACAGATCTGCGAAAGGCCGTTACAGGTCTTAGTTTCTCAGACATGTTCTCCTTTCCTGGGGGAGGTTTATTGGGGATTTCTTAACAACCCAGAAGTGCAGACACATCCACTTTGCGTATCAGCCCCACTGCATACAGGCACTGAAGACCATCTATCTGCATGCACACAGCCAGTGCAGTGGGCACGGGATGTGCTGGACGGGAGGAAGGCACGCACGTAGGTGGGTTAGGGGCTGACCTCGCAAGCTGGACACAACGCACGCGTGAGGGAAGCCCTCACATGTGTGCCACTGTGGAGCAGATGAGAGGTGTAAGGAGCCATCCCGCTCCCTGGACTCAGCAGAAAAATTCCCGTTGATTGTAGCAGAGTACAGTAACACCCAAACCCTCTAAGCAGCAGTGTTTTATGGAGGAAACAGAGCACCATCCCACGTACACCCTTACATTAACCTCTCCGGCGCAGTCCGTCTGGAGCTGTCCCGTGTCTGATCCACCCTCCGGCTGGGCTGTCCCCTCTCTGCCGTCAGGCCAGCACCCCCTGAACCCCAAATCCTCATGCAGCGGGATTAGCTGGGCAGGCAAACACACAACGTTTCTGTGTCTTTGCAAAACCAGACTAAAACCAGAGAACCAGAAGTTTAAGACTCGATAACACAGCATCCTAATAGCTAATAATGCTAAATAGCAAGTCAAATTTTCATTATTCCCACCTAATTATCTAACCAAAAATCTTCAGAATTGTGACTCTTCCCAATGCATCTCAAAACGAAATCTTCACAATATGTTTTTATGCTTCTGTATATGCATATTATAACAGCATTGGAAGGGATACATGTCTGTGATATGATACTATCAAACAGTTGCATCACTTTTTCGGGCCTATTATGTGAAATCTTTATGCATAAAGAGCATGAATTCACAAAAAGTTCTGCCTAACAGCACTGTGAACTAGTAATAAAAAATTAAGTTTAATCTAACTAATTTGCATTTATGCTTAAAATTTGATTCTCCAGATAATATTTAAGTGTTTTGTTGTGCGTCTTGGCTTTCTATCAGAAGTGAAAGGATGAGGTCCCTGACAGGAACCAAGAAAAGGTTCCTGCTAATTTATGCTAGAGTATGCTCAAAAAAATCTTTTTTTTCCTTCCTTTGCTATTACATTTCAGTGTCACAACTTCTCCAAAGGTTTTGTCTGCTGCAAGCCTTGCAAATTAATGCTATGCATATATAAATGTATTTGTATATATATGTAGGGGGTGTGTGTACACACAAACGTATTAATTTACAAATATAAAGCATTTAAAAAAAGTTCACTTTATAATAGATTTTGCAGCTAATTAATTCTTCAGGCTAATACCGAGTCTGGTACATTATAAAAATATGTGTCCTTGTTATTTACAAGAACTCAGCAAGAATAAAATTAAGGGGAATAACACTTCAGACTTAATGACAACTGAATCTGCTGTGCCTGGGAGTACTTTGGAAAATGAATGATTAAATGAATTATTATCTTTAAAAACAGCTCTGTGGACCAGGCTTTTACAATGCAAATCTCAGTTCTGTACCGAGTTATGCCGAATGTGTATTTCGGTTACAATTACTGATTTGTTGTTTTTCCCTACCAAAACCCCTACATTGCTGATATGACAGAGATGTGAAACAAATAGTCACTGCGGAGCGTGTCTAGTCTGTGAGGCACGCCGGGAAATGGTCAGTTTATGTAGAAATGTCTCTGTGGGGATTTGTTCCAAACTCCAGGCTCTGCCAGGAGCATGTCTGCAATTTTCTTTTTGAGAGAAAGATATGGGATGGAAGCTCCTGAGGTTTTGAGGGGGAAGCAAACATGGCACAATTGCTGCTGCTGTGCACAAATTTACAGCATGTTTACGCTCCAAGAAAGCTCTTCACTACTTCTCATGGATATAAGAACACCCGTATGAATTACGCTGTATGTCAGATACCCCTACAACAAAATAGGAACGTGGGCTTCTTGATCGTAGAGAGGGTAACGTAAAGAATTGTCCCAAGGACTGCCCTTTCTTAACCTGTCCAGAAAGCACAACGAAAAGTTACTGCCATAATAAAACAGAGGTTCTACTTAGAAGGAAAATCTCAGCAGGTCTGCTTCAAATTGTTTTCCTGTGTCAGTTAGCAAAGCAGTAAATAGTAGCCTCTTTATAAACTGAGACCTTTCCATGACCAAAGAGCTTTCCCAGACGCGCCTCAAATCTGCACTGTGCAGAAGCTATCTTTAAGCACCAGCGATGTCGTTATTCCTGCCCGAGGACCTCCATCTCATCACATCTGTAAATTCAGACCGACATTGTCATTTCTATGCATTTCAGTTTGTAACAACCCCTGAAACATTAAAGCAGAAATACTGTGCAACGAGACACCCTACACTTTTATATAAATTGACAATTATTAATCTGCCGGAAATTGCTTTACTGTTACTGAGCCAAATTCTGCTCTTTACTGAGATCAAGGAAGTTACACAAGATTTACATCGCAGTAAAAATAAGCAGCCTTTGAGTCATTTCCTCTGTATCTTCCCATGAATGCCATTTGCTCAACTGGAGTCGTCTTGGTGGCTTGAATTTCCCCTACACAGTTCACTTCAAACAAAGATGTTTTGGGTCACCCTGCACAGCAAAGATTTGCCAATTAGTATTCTAATAATGTAGCTCATTAGCCTTATCTCCGTACCCCTGTGAAGAAAGCCATTTACAACCCCTTTCAAAATGCATGAATACATATATACAGAAGGCAGCTGATAGGACATTACAGGAAAATTTAAGCTCCAGTAGCTCATCATCTCCCCTGTGGATCGTTTCTGGAAAAGTGTGCTGCTGACCTTAAAAAAACCCAACCTCTTCTGACAACTAAAGCACACTAATAAAAAAGCAATTTGATTATGGGATCGATGCATAAAGTAATTTAAAGAAAAGTAATTAGCTACAAACGAAACAGGTTCGCATGGACAGATCCAGCACTGGTGCAGAGCAAGGTGACCCCAGCAGGAGCCCTGTAGGCGTTCGCTGGGAGAAACGCCACCCGTCCGACCGCAGTGCACATACACACGTGCTACCCACCGTTAAATGAAAAGATCAGATCCTGAAAATTTGAAGTTGGTATTTCTAATTGCTGCCTACCGTAGGAAATACGTTGTATATTCTTTCTTAAAAATGTTAAGACCACTTCTACAAAGAATTTATACTGATGTAAGAAACACAAGGATTGGAAAACTAGAGGATTGGAAAATACACAGGTTACTGTCTGAAATCATTGTCCACGATGAGCCTAAAGCTGGTTCACTGCTGGTCAACATCACTGACAGGTTTGGGGGGAGAGGCATCTCCCCATGCTCCTGGAGCATGTGCTGTTCCACAGGTGCCAGTTAAACACGGCAACCATCTTTCAGACCGAGATCTTCCCTCCATCCTTCTGTCACTGAAAAGATGTAAATAATCTTCTTTTAATAGTAATATTTTCAATGTTTTAATTAAGATTAAAATAATTAAGATTGTAATTACAGTATTATCTTCTATTACCAACAGGAAGCCTTAACAGTCATGAATCAAACTGGATCACCGCCCAGATGTGATCGTTCTTCATGGAGGGAACATCTCATTGCAAGGGTTAGCGCAGGACCTATTTTTGTCATTCCAATTTTATCCGTGTCAGTCTTCAGTCCAGGTTAACATGACGTAATGCCTCGAATGTATTTATCGGAAGGAATTTATTTACAACAGATATTGTGCAGTAGTGATGGGCAACACTCCTTTTCCTCAAACGCACACATTTATGGACTCCTTCAAGGACCAGTCTCACAGCTCTCCATTCTACATACGTGTACACACACACACAAAGCATGATATTAGGAAAAACTTTTTAGCTATAAAGGGAATAATTGCATCGATACACTGGAAACGACAACCTAACAGCCTACTCTGTGTTTGGGACAATTTTTGTTACTCAAACAGCTATTGCCAGCAAGATCAGAGGGATTATTGCCCACACTGTACAAACCCCCATAATTTCTGCTACAAAGCTCTGCCCCCCCCACCAACCATGGAGAAATTCGTTCTGTGACCACCTCCCGCTTGGCAAGCTGGCTGCGGGCAACGGTGTCACACTGGAGCTCTTCCTTCGTGTTTATTTAAGTCCCAGTCAGGGCCTGGGGGTGAACCTGACTTTACGTCTGTCTGTCTCTCCATCCCTCCAAAGCAATGTGGGAGGGGTAGGAAAGGACCAAAACTCCCTCTTCCAGGGACATGGCTCCCTGCCAGGTTGGGGAAGCAGAACACATCCCCATTGACCTCCCATGCCGTTCAGGTCCTTGAGGTCCCCCCTCCTCCTGCACCGGTGGCCCCAGAAGCCTTTGGGGCCACGGGGGGTTCCCCCAAGAGATTGGGGGAACAGCACGGTCAGTAGCCACCTCCTGCGGGTTGGTGGATGGGGCCACAGACCAGAGGGGTGTACACACCTTGTGAGGGCGAGGGGAGCAGGACAGGAAGCTTGTAGACAGCAAAAAAAATAGGCAACAGGGAAAATGATCTTCTGAAACCCAATAGCATCATGTCCTGAGCAACTCGAACCCGAGGGACAGGTTTCCTTCTGATGATATGCGGAGTCTTAGGGGTTTGCACCTGAAGCCAGAGAGCCTTTTGGCCAGATGTATGAAATGTGAGCAATGATGGGATGTAACTCCCAACATTCATCTAGGATTTGACTGAATATGTGCTTAGACACGTGCCGCTGAATTCCTACAGTATGTGCATTCAAGTACAAGCTCGTGAATCAAGTACAGATTTCCCTTACGGAAACCTGGGCTTCAGCATGTTTCAGACATTATTCTTTTGAATAAACAAATATCAAATAGAGTTATAATAAATGTTCGTTTTTTTTTTTTTTAAGTAAACTAAGATAACTGCGGAAAAAATAAAAAATTTGGGATGCTCAAGCCCTTCTATAAAGAAAAATTTCTCTTAGCTTAACTGACAACTTATGTATCTGGAAATATGTGCGTACTACCTATTCCTGGGAGTCTCCAATCTCCAGTATGGCTTAAACATACACTGAAAAATAACTCAGATAACTGCCTAAAGCAACTTCCTAGAACTGCTAAAAACAACCAAATAGCCCATAAAGCAGCAGTTTATCACCCTACAGTACACGCTCTTTCCAGTTTCCTTTTGCCTGCAGCACCCTCCAGTGACTGACCCCGCTGTCTGGTTTCTCTTGGGTTCGGCACCCCCGGGCTCCCCCGGCTCTGCCGAGCCCTGCTGCCCCACGCCTGGTACGGCTGAGCACGAGTGAGCCGTGCTCCAGCTGCGGTTAAGTTCAACCCAGCAGGAGCGCTTAATCTTGTAGTGAAGTTTAAATTGGTGCATCATTAATGCATAAATGTGGTGCATAAATAGTACTTTTACAACATACTTGAAACTGCAACTTTCTCTGTGCCTGCACATATATATGTATTTATACAAACACACATATTTATATCAAAATGTTAATAAAAGTATGCTGAGAAGTTAAGCAGTCATAAACTAAGAAAAGCCAGAAAAAAGGCACTTGGACCTCGACTGGCCCCCTGTGCCGGTGCCGTCTGTGACGCCACTGTCCTACATTGCCCCCAGCACCCCGTGTCACTCACAGCCTGTGATCCCTATTCAATACTTCTCCCTTTCTTTCCCATTTCTCCGGAGCACATTCCAGGCTGCACTGAGCACCCCACTGGGAAAGGCTGGGGCGCAGCCCCCTGCAGCCTCCTCTGCACCAGCTCCCACCCACCGCTTCAGCCCTTCACCTTAGCTGGGAGATTGTGCCGCGGTGCGATTCCCACTGCACATAAGCGCTGCTGAAACGTGGACGTGTAGGTGTGTTGAGGATATAATAACGGTATTATCCTGAAAGCCTCTAATAATAAGCACACATTAAGATATATCAACTCAGAGTCTATAGGTTTGCCAACCCTATGTGTAAGCACTTAATTTTTGCTTTAGCAAGTGTCTGAAACGCCTCTACGTAGCAAGGCAGAGCAGTCCGAGACCCAGAGGTTGACCACCCTCCTGCCAACGCTCCCAGAAAGGCCCACGCCACGTCTCACATGAAAGAAAGACTTGGGTAAGTCTTTCTTCTTGGTTTCAGTTTGCCACCTTTGTAAATCTGTTCTTGTTTTTAAAAAGCCCTCCCGTTGTCATATACTCATCTCAACCATTTCCTGATTTAAATGATTTCCCTCCTTTGACTGTATTAAGGTTCTTTTTCAGGTTACTAAACACATAGATCTCATCGATCTTACTGCCCAGGAAACACCAGCCCCTCGGAGACTGGTGTGACACAGACAGACCTAAAGGATTTGGACCCCTCTCTAAAAACTAGCAGGGCTGAGATGTACAACTGCAAGATTTGAAGAAGAGCAGGCATCGTCAAATGTAACCCCGAGCACAGATTACCTCAGCGAGCACCATGTAAGACAAATAATTCCTAAGACTCCCTGTATGCATCCCTCTGTATGTAGACATCCTACGTCTGATTGATTGAAAAGCAGCAATCCTATCTAGAGCAGCAAATCAATAACCTGCAGTCAAACACCTTAAGATCTGAGAGATGTTCAAATTCAGATTTGATAGACATTCTGCTTAGAAAAACTATTTAGGGGGAAGAAAAAAGAAGAAAACTGATGGGATGAAGTAGAGACAGACAATTCCTCCTTTAAAGCAGAAACAAGTCCTGTGAGAAGCACTAGGTGTAAGAAGTATAACGTTACAAGTACTGGGACAGCCCCAACAAAAGCGAAAAAAGAAACGGCCTCCGAGCACTATCATGAGTGCTCCGATTTGCCTGTTGACTGAATTATCCTGAGCATTATCCACAGGAGTGACTGGAAAACTGGAGTTCTATTCCCCGGTTGTTATTTTTTTGAGATTTGAGTATTTTACCTCATTTAGGGAGAGAGATAATGGAGTCCAGCAAGCACTAGTCTTTCTGGGCATGACAAACTCCCCCTGGCTGTGGTAGCAGTGATTTCTTGTCAACCGTCTAGCTGGGTTCTGGTCTGCTGTTTAATGTCCCTGTATTCTTAAATATTCTTGCAAAAAGACAGCTTCAGGCAGTGCTAGGGTGACCACTGCTATGGTCTCTGTCATGTTTACCAGCCAAGTAACTCATTACCATGGTAAATTAGGAAAAAAAAAACACAAACCCAGTGAAATAATGAATTAAAATACTTTTCTGAATACTATTTGTCTTTTCAATCCAAAATGAAAATTATTTTCATCTATTGCATTTAATACATACATTTTTAAAGTAGCATGACTGCTATGTAGTAGTATGACAGCAGTTCATACAAATTTGACAGTGCATTTCATTACCTACCTAGTACTTTTTTGTTAAGTGACCACTGATCTAAAGAAATAAAGTTAGCATTTGTGATTATATCATACTGAAATTCAATACCTAAATTACTGAAGTAAAAGAGAGATAGATAAATAAATTATGTTTTCATAAAGTCTTTGGTCATTTCAAAATTTTCTCTGCATTATTATCAGAAATATTTTAACTTGAGCAAGAGGGACTAACAGCCATGTAAAGGAAGTTACACAGTATATATAACTACATAATAAATTGGTTTCCAGTTAATCAGTCTTACCTGTCAGGAGCTCTGGTTTTGCTTCCTGCCTCATGCTTCCAAGGGACAGACAGGTCCCACCTGCACCCTGCGCCTCGGGGACCTTCATGACACCGCAGCCATGGAAAGCTGTGGATGGGAGGTTGTTCTTGCCCTTCCTCGACAGCCCCAGGTTTGTGCACTTGGCTGCAGTTCCTATTTGGTGACTCACACTGGTGGGATTTCTTCCAGATTTTCCCTCCTTCACCTGTTTTCCTAGAGGATCTATTTTTCCTTCCCAGCTCCTGTGCCAGCCTCCTAGGCTCGGGCTCTGTGGTACTTGTGCTCCCTTGCCTCAAGGTGATAAAATCTTCTGTTCCCTTTTGCCGCCTCCCCAGCCCAGAGCGTGCGGATCATTTCCATTCACTCTTTTCCAGGTTGGACTTCTTGTTGGGACAATGTTAAGTCTTTTGTCGTCATTTAGCGACAGCAAATTATAAATTATTGTGCCATTTTTCTCATTGCACTGTGGGCTATGGTCTACTGAAAACTCCCCCCCAAATTACAACTTGATTTCTTGAAGGGTTCAAACATAGCTTCAGGTTTTTCCCTAAAACTGGGCTTGTGGGATATTCAACCAACCACTGGACATACCCTGTGTTATG
The DNA here is from genome assembly GCA_013401315.1 of Balaeniceps rex. Taxonomy (NCBI): domain Eukaryota; kingdom Metazoa; phylum Chordata; class Aves; order Pelecaniformes; family Balaenicipitidae; genus Balaeniceps; species Balaeniceps rex. The sequence continues at coordinate 18,203 of VYZW01043859.1, forward strand.
AAGAAATACCTTGGAACAAAACACTTCATTTTCATTCACATTTATCTTTTTGTGAGTCGCTCCTCTCGAACTCTTCCTAAAATCTTCTTTCAAGACAGATTTTTAGATAACTATGAATAACAAATATAAGTGCGTGACATATAAAACAGGACACGGTCACTTCTACAAAGAAGCAATTTACTGCCTGCTTAGCAGGGAACCAAAATGTATTCAGTTTATCTGAATTAGTATACTGCTCCTTACGTAAAGCTGAGAGCTATTTCAAGCAGCAGAGCCAGGACTTCCACTGAAAGTTAGTTCAAGCAGCAGAGCCGGGACTCCGGAAAGGAGCCTGTGGCTGTAGGAGAGGGAGGGGGTTTTTGGCTTTCTTCTTTGTCGGCTTAGTTCTAGCTTTTCAAAATGCTCAGAGGTTTCAGTGGTGCAGACTCCACCTGTGCAGAAATTTCCGTATACCCGAGTTCAGCTTCAGTCTGAAAGGGTCAGAAAGATTGCATCTTCCATCACCAGTAGCAAAATATGAGAGATATTTGGGGTTTTGAAATGGCAATGTCTCTTTTTCTGTCTTGGTAATCAGTGCTGTCTTCCTGTTAATAACAGTAGAAGCAACTCTAGCTTCCTCAGTAGGCTGAAACAAGAAAAAGATATAAAAACATTGATCAAAAAAAAAAGTATATCTGGGCAAAAATAACATGCATGAAATTTCTGCAAGGTTTATATTTATAACTATCTGTTTGAATTGTATAACTAATAAAACAGGATTTGTGTTGTATTCTATTGACTTTGATGAGTAACAGGGAACGTACCCCTCAATGCCATCCATGACGTGGTAATTTCTACCATCTCTGGAAGCACAAACAGATTGGCATTTTATCTCCTATTTACATGGGAAAAAAGGTGCGGTTGGGCAATATCTAGGACACTAAGGCATGATGCTGGGAGAAACACACATTTATAAATGACACATCCCCCCTACCCCTGCCAACCATTCTGGGTTTTTAGCCTGAAGACAGGACAATCTAATGCAAGGGGTTTAATCCAGCTGTGAGCGTGTCAGACTGCCTGGCTGTGCAGGGAGAAGGAGCAGTGGCTTTAGATATTTCCATTTTCAGGTTATCTGGGGCACCCAGGAGGCCCCCCCCCAATACTGCAGGAGCCGGAGCAGCAAGGGGAAGCCTCTGGTGCTTTACAAGAAGAAGAGGGGAGACCAGAGGTGATCCAAGGGCTTACCTTTTGTGTGTGGCCTGAAGGGCTATGACCAAAGAATGAAAGCTAAAGAGAAAAATAAAAACAAAAATAAAAACTGAAAAGGGGAGGGAGAAGAGGAAAAAATGGAAGAGAAGAAAGAGAATAAGAGTTTACAGTGTGTTTAGCTGAGAAATAGGCTGTGGTTACAGACAGAGTGCAACAAAACTCTCAGTTGAAAAGAAAGCTCCGAGGGCTCGAGGATCAGCTCAGCTCAGGCAGAGCCCAGCAACCCTCAGACTGATGAGAGTCGTCTCCTGCCCCAGCAGAGCCCAGCCCAGTTGCAGCCAAGGGCTCAGGAAAAATGGGGAGGAAAAAAAATTAGCTGAATTCTTCTGGTATCTCAAAAAAAAAAACCCCAAACAAACCCACACTGCTAAGGTTTGGGTTTAGTTTCAGGTGAAAGTCCAGCTCAGTCCCTGTTGTACCTGAACAAGTTCTCCCATGGCAATTTCACTAGAAATAGATGGTTTCAGATGAGGGTAATTTTAGGCTAAAATTCAACAGTTATGGCTTGACTGTAGAAAGCTCGATGATATTAACCACGGTGACAGTGACTGTTGCAGCTGCATGTGCAGATGCTGGAGATGGGAGGGAGAAAAGATCCCTGGCTCCTTCCCCGAAGCACCTGCGAGACCTCATCCCTCTGCCATCAAGCAGCTCTCTGTCACTCCCTTTCCGGGGCAGATGGACCCCTCCATCCTTGCCAAGTCCTGTGTTACGGACTTTACTGAAGGATAACTGAAGGAAAGACTCAATTTAAGCTGGTAATCTTTCTTTCTCAGAAGGACTAATGCAAATGCAAAATGGTTTCCTGGAGCACTCTCACATTAACTCACTGCACTAACACACACAAACTTTTTATAAGATCATTTTCTTAGCCAAGGTGAAATGAATATATGGTCATGTGCACGTACAATAACTGTTTCATCTGCATTACCTTACCTTTTCCTCTAACTCTTTTATTTGTCTTTTTTGGCCTTCAATTCTTTCTTCTAGCTCTTTAATTCTCTGTCAGATTTCAAATAAAAAAATATTTATTAACGAACCAAATACAGATGTACCCAGAAGATACATTATTTTTGGAGATATAAATTGTATGTGCTGTGCTTCTAAAAAAAAAAAAATAAATTGGGTTTTAAGCTGTAGATGAGTCCTCCGTGTGACACATTCATGAAACATATGATAATGTACGTGTGACAAATTAATGAAAATCAAAATGCCCTGTTTGCAGGGATTATCCAAGGCAAATCAAAATCTGGCCCCAGGACCAGCCATTTGTGGTACAGCTCTATGAGGAGACACTGATGCTCACAAGTTCATTACGTTTCCATCTGAGGGACCGTCCCACCCCGAGTCTCGCCATGCCTGTGCACCGGCGCCTACCTGCTGTGCGTGTTGAATGAGCTCCATCCTTTCTCGCAGGATTTGGGCGTCCCTCTCCCGGAGCTCGCTCATCACCTGCCGCTTCCATTGCTCTACAGCGCTCTTCAATTTCTCTTTCTCCTCTTCTGAAAGAAGTTCGGAAATTTTGGCTCCAGCTTCTTGCTGCAGGGCATCATAGAGCATGGCTTCTAATTCCAGAATTTGCTAATCAAAAACAATATGAGGCTGTCAGCTTGACCTTGTCTCTGGTCAGATAAGGATTTTGTGAGGAACTGAAAATCCTACCCGGGTAAGGCAATGGGAGCGGTAAAGGGGTCGTGTGCTGAGCCTCCCACACAGGACAATGCAAAAAACTCAATCCAGGGGGAAAATAACTTCAGGCTGCTTTTATCCTGTGGGGCTCGGAGCAGCACTGGAACTGCGACAGCCCTGGGCCCAGCCTAGTCTGTCTCTCAAAAAATATATGGGTGTCAACTTCTCCTTTCTGAAGATGGGGAGATGGCCGTGGGGAGAAAAGGCAAAAAGAAAAAAAAAAAGAAAGGGAAAGAGGGAAAAGGAAAGAGGGAAAAGGGAAAGATGTTCATAAAAAACTAGTTTTGTGAGTTACAGATATTTTTTAAATGTAATGTTCAGTCTCTCAGTTCACCTTTTCCAGCTATTCTGTTCGCATCAGCAGAGGATACGGCAGTACCAGTTCATACTCCTGCCAGAAAGGAACACCCTGTTGTGTGCTTGCAGCATTTTGTACCGACTAGGTTAAAATGCCCCATGTGAAGGTATTTCCAGCACTTGCTCTGGCAGAGCTGTCAGCTCCAAGAGGCTTTATGCTCAAGAAAAATGTATCTGGTAGCTGAGCTCTGTTCCTGCAGTCTCAGGCTGCAGAGCCTTTACTTCGCTCCATCAGAAAATGTCTCTGGCACAAAGACAGATGTACCCTCCAGATTTATTGATATAGAAGTGTGTAGGAAATGGACTGGCAACATTTCCGCAGGGTCACCGAGCCTGGTACCCTCCTAGGGCAGGTCACCTTGCCAGACAATGTCTTCTGCTTCAAAGTCCAAGATAAATGCTATTCCTTAATGCAAGCCAAAACCAAAACAAAATCTTTTTCGGCAAATTTGATATAGATTAAGAGACAAAGCAGCAAATGATGGCACCTTTGCACACCCTCTCCAAAGCTAGTGGCATCTTGCAGAGCTCTCTGTGGCTTCATGAGAACAGGATTGCAATAGTGTGGTTTGAACCTTGCAGAGCTCTCCATGGCTTCAGGAGAACAGGACTGCTGCAATAGTGCAGCTTGAACCTCTAGACAGGCTGTTTGAAAATGCCGTAGATGTCTGTTGGGGTAATTCAGCTCAATTCAAAATCAAGTATTTCCACCTGAGGCTGCTGTTGGTGTTTTCTTACTATGTCTTAACAGAGTCAGGACAGAAGAATACAAGCATTTGCAAGACTAACAACATCATGGCAGGAGTTACGGATACTGATGATAACTGAAAGACAGCAACCATGGTACCTTGTGGGGAAGACCAGATCAGATCTCAGAAGATTCTGCTTTCACTTTTAAAAATAACGCCACCATCCTTGCTAACGGTAACTGTGTCAACAACATACTGTTATTTGAAACACGGATTTCTTTTGGGCCCCAAACCTCGATTATACAACCGTTATCCCTCTCTGATTATATTGACTTGTGAAGAAGGAAAAGCATGGGGAAATTCACAGTCCCCAGACCAGCAGCAGTATCAGGAGTCTCTGTGTGAGCCAAGTGCTTCTTGGAGCAAAATCCCCCACCAGCAACCAAAGGGAGTGAAAACCGTGCAAAAAGCTTAGCGATTACAGCTGGTAATCTTGTTGGCTCTAGTTAGCGGGGGAAGATTAGCAGCTCCTCATCTCAAGGGGCACAAAGGAAACATGGAAGTGAAACAAATTATAGAAATGAAAAGAGCTTTTGCCACTTGAATTTCAGGGCAGAACAAAGCTTTCTTGCTGCTTTCAGGCTGCATTTGTGCCTGGGAGTAAAGCCCATCGCTTTGCCTGGAGACACTCGCGTGATGCGTTCAAAGAACACAGGAAAATGCAAATAACCCTCAGCTACTTCTGCACGGGCTGCAACACATTCATTACACTCGTTCCTTCTCCACAAGCTGCAGAGCCAAGAGGCAGATAGTTGTTGTTCGACCCTTTGGTAAATTTGGGATCCTGGAACTGGAGATCCATCTCATGGATGGAGACTGAGCAGCTGGCCGTGAGCCGCAGGGGTGCCAAGTAATGCCCTAATTGACAGCCAGCGTCCGAGCTCTCCTGCAGACTCCATGATGTTACCAGGAGCTTCAAGCGATGCCATACAATTTTTCCCACTCTGCCACTGTTGCAGGTTTCCACATACTCAGATTTGTGGATCTGTTTCAGAACTCGCCCAAGACCCAGAGGATCACCTCTCTCAGGGCTTATCTTTGAAGACGAATCCTACAGGCTCAGCCTTTGGCTGCACCAAACTGCTTCTCAGAACAGCTCAAGGCTGCAGGAGAATATCTGGCATTAGGGCTGAGACCGCAGCTAAGAGAGGCTTGCGTACTCTCCAGGGTTTCCACTGTGCATAGACATTGGTTCCAGATAGAGCTCAGCATTTGGCAAAATCAGTCTTAAAAACCATCCTTACAGGAACAGAAAGTGTAATGAGTAAAAGCTCCCCCGAATGGTTTGAGATACAAATAGATAATAGGTATCCAGAAAAAGAGGCATAAATACTCATTGCTTCTCAGAAAGCATAACTGTGCTCAAGATTTAAATGGAACTGAAAGAATGAGATAAATCAATATGAAAATCTGTGCATTTATGTCTTTCATGAGTATATATTGAACTTTTCCCTAATGGAAGGAAACAAGACAGCTGATGAAGAGATGGTTGAAATGGGTTAGGATCAGCTAATGATGGACCTGACCTAAAAGCAGTTTCATTTCAAATTTACAGAATCACATAATACCTCCAGCTGTTCTGATTACAGAGGCTGTAATCTAAGATCTAAGGAAATATCTAGGTCAAAATCTCTATTTTGGAAGGAAAAGAGAAATTACTGAAAACATCATTTTCTTATCAGTCATTTACCAAAACCTCTGCTAAATTACAATTTGTATTTAATAAATCAGTATTTAGGTCCTAATCCTGTGAGGACCATGCAAACACAAGGAACTTGATTCATAAGGAACTCGCTGTTAGCTCAGGGTGTACGCAGTTTGTTTAAAATTCAGCCTGTTTAGTCCTTGGGTCACTCCAGGAGCAGAGAGCTTTTCTATAGAGAACAGACTACACGTTACACAAGGTAAGTTAATCAAGATGGCATAACTCAGTCAAGATTGGTTTTCCTCACCTTGTGAGCTTGGTCCAAGGACTGTTTCCTGAAGTCGAGCTCATCATCCAGGTAGCCCTTCTGCTTGCTGAACTGCTCCTGGGGACACAAGGAAGAGGCAGTCAGTGCAACGGCCGCGGCCCTAACGTGACTGCTCTTCCTGCTGCCTCTCCCGCCGGTTTGTTCCCCTCGACTCTCGGTACCTTTTCATTCTCAAGGTCCAGCATCTTCTGCTGCAGCGCAGACTCCGTCACTTCTATCTGCTGTAGCCACTGTGCACAAAAACAGAGATCAGGTGCTTATGCCTAAAGAGCAGAGGCAGCACGCCTGCATATTCAGCTTTCACTGTGACTTTAGGGTGCATCAGCACACGCTGCAAGTACTTATTTAAGTTCACTAAATAAAAGAGGAAAAATTACCTTTATTATTACATCTTTTCTTTTATATATATATTGGTGATGGAAAAAAGCATTATTTCAAAGCCTAGCCATTTACCTTCTATCATAATTTTGCCAATTAAGTAACATTTTAAAATAAGCAATGTCTGTCTGTATTGCCTGAATGTTACCTTTATTTTGACAAAAACTAGTATAAGTGTAAATTCCACATAAAGAATCAGGGCATTTTGTGATGAAACTATCATTTACATCACCAGTGTCTTCAAGTGAGCTATTCTGAGAGGGTCAGATGCTTTCATGACATTTGTTTACTGATGAGTGATGCAGTTGTTAATACCTTTTCAGCCAACGTGAGAACTGTCCTTGCTTGTATGACAACTACTTGCTCTTCGTTGGTCAGATTCTGCACCAAAAGCAGAATATAATTACAACAAATCCCAGTGTCTTGTTATTAATCCACTACTTGGGCTACTGCTGTGTTAAATAAATAGGAAACCAAATATGATCAAGGAACAATAAACTAAGGCAAAGAAAATTAGCATTGTAATGCAACATTGTTGTAAAAATGATTGTAACTATTCATGCTGAATTGTTATCATACATATAGTTAATTCTTCTAAAATTCCCACATTTACCAAAAAGAAAAGATGCTGACACTGGATCTATTTTTTTCCCACCAGGGAATAAACACACAGTTACACAAGACAAAAATCAAGCTTAGCACAATGTGCCATTAAGAAAAGAGATGCAATCTTGAGTCCTCTGTGTTCCATTATATGCACAGCAGGTTAGCACACAATCCTTATTCTGCACAGCCAAAAGTCATGATTTTGGAAAACACTTGTTAAGGTGTTAGTTTTTTGATTCATGTTTTGGTGGGGGTTGGTAGTTTTTTTTGTTTGTTTGGTTGGTTTTTTTTAAATGAAAATACTGAAACTATGTTTTGCATTTCATCCCAAACCTCGGTCTTACTCTGGCCACATGTACAGCAGCAGAAGTGAATCCTTCTAGTTTGGGACCCATATTAGCTCAGATCCAGAGAGCCGAGTCTGACCCACTGCTGCCAGGTACAGGAGGATGGGCCAGTCTCCATGTGTTGACATTCCCAGAGGGTAATTAGGAAGTTGGTAAGAAGGGTGACTATGGTGAACTTCAATTTAAGGCACAAGACTGGGGCCAGTGAAAGTGCTATCCGGCAGGGATGGGAGGAGACCTGTCCTGAGGACCCCTGAAAACTGTCTCTTCCATAAACATAAGTAATTTTTTTTAAAACAAGTTATGTTACATTAAAAATGAAACCATCCACACAGAATATTAACAGTGTTCTTTCCTGTTCTGTGAGTTATCCCCTGACCTGAATCCCCTGTCTGTGGGGAAGAGGAGGGCATCTGTGTTCCTCAGCCCCCCTTTCTCTGTGCCTGTCCCCAGGGACCCCGCAGGCTGCAGGGTATGTATTGCACCCCTCTGACATTTGCTTCTGCTCTACTCCTAGAGGTACTCTCTCAAGGGTTTGCCTTACCCAGAGCAATATTTAACTCATGACAGTTCAGCGGGAAGCAGGTAGAAGCTGCCAGGGGGCTTTACAGAAATGCAAGTGAGAAAATGTGCAGAAAAGGATGGAGTTGCTTGCACGCAGGCGGGACACAGGTTCGCTTTCCCAGACTCCCTAAAAGCCAGACATGAGAACATGCACCCACAGGGCAGAGTCTGCCATCGGTGGCTGAATCTGTGATGTTAAACATGTGAAAACAAGAAAAAAAACAAGTGATAACAACGGTCTACAGTTATCTCAAAGCTATCTGAGATGAGAACTGCGAACTCCCCCTTGTGTCGCATCTGGAATTAACTTGTATGTAACAGGAAAAAAAAAATCAGGAGGAAATAACATTATAGACTAGAGATCATTAATATAAATATAGAAGTCAAGAGGAAAAGAAAGGGAACAGAAATCATGAGAAAAGCTATCACTTTTTCTGTTTCTTTTTGTCTCCAAGTTGCATGTTCAGGATGCTGCCCCAAAACACTTTGCATGGGACTAACCTGACAATAATGCCATTGACGACAACATTGGCACAGGCATTAACAGATTAACGGGTATTATCTTTCTACACCTTAGTAGGGTCAGTCTTAGCTCATTGGTGATTAAGCTTACATGTATCTTTTTTTTAATTCTTTGCACACAAAAGATTTTAGGATTCTTTACGTTTCTGCCAGTGTGAATATCATTAACTGCAGCAGTGGTGAAGATTATTAACTGCGTCAATGTAATTCAGCTCCTCCACTAACTCCTGGCTTGATTTTGTGGGGCAGAGCGTGTAGATATCAGAGACTGGGGATGACGGAGATATGATGACCCAACTGGTCTAACTGGAGAGGTGGACAAGAGGTGCTTCCAGGCTGCCCCCATGGCCCTGGAGACAGCGTTTTTGCTGGTATCCAAACTGTACAGAGGCATGGGGGAGAGCTGGGGCAGCTCGGTGAGGAGCAGTGAGAACAGTGGGGACGTGGGGACCTTTCTGCAGAACCAATGTCTGCAGTGGGGTTCTCCCAGGGAGGAGCCCTGATGCGGCTGAGGGCTCTGTGAGACCTTCTGCTCTCCTCTGCTCCTCACAGCCACGGGGCTCTGTGGCTCTGCTGATAGATGAGAGTACAGGAAACAAATATACGAGGGCATATATCTCTTCTATATACATAACTATAGGTATAATCAATCACTTCCATCTGCTAAAGGAGAAATGCTTTCAAATTTCATATTATTTGTTTCTTCTTTTCATGCTGCTGTTGTAACTTTTTATTTAATATCCTAGTTACTATCAAAGGTTTATGGGTTATTAGGCAAAATTAAAATACACAGCTGCTAAAGTGCAAAAGCAAAGCAAATGCAGAGTAAGCAAATAAACAAACCATGTGTGAACAGTGAACAGAAAAAGAAACCCACCAAAGTTTCAAAATATTTTCCAAATCATTGAAAAATAAGCAATATTTTGACACCAAGATCCCACATGGCACTGCTCAGACAGCTATTAACAAAATCTTAAACAGCCAGAAAATGCTTAGCTTGTAGCCCAGTACTTCGACCACAGGGCGGACAGGTTGTGCAGTAGCAAACCAAGAAGGCTTTGCTAAGGTAACATGAGGACAAATATTTACCAAAGCATGCACAATTTATTAAAGGAACATACACTTACGGCGTTATCTCCTAAGATGTCCAATTTTTTCATCAGCTCTGCTACTACTATGTCCTAACAATAGAGAAATGGAAAACCAGGAGTCAGAACAGAGCGTCTGATTTTATTTAGGGAAAGGAAAGTATGAAACGAGAATCCCTTACTGTTACACCTTCTGCCTCGCAGTAGACTTGGAGAGGGCTCTTCCCCTCTGTAAAAGGACCGTGATGGAAGTTGATGGCAGGCGATCGTCTTTCTCTCTCCTGAAATGACATTAATTGCTTGGTTACCTACTACGGTATGTCACAAATAGCAGCTTCACCAAGAACTTGATAAATATAACCAAAAAGGCTTGCTCTAACTGAACACATTGCAAAGCAACGCTATCACAGAGTGGCTTTATTTTGGGTGCACAGACCACAGACACCCTTCCTCCTGCACCCTGTAGCTATTGACACTAACAGCCAGGAGCAAGAGCCGCTTCTCTGGCCAGACCATGTGCTTTTGCGAGGGTACTCAGGGCTGACGAGGAAGACCTTCACCTCACTGCAAAGCAGGGTAGACATACATATTAACAGCGCTAATATTTTCCCACCATGCTTCTTCGTTGGGCACTGATCATGACCACTTACCTATTATTTTGACTACATAATATATTTGAACAAAACTATACACTTATACCTAGTATAATATAAGTAGCATTTAAATTTTTCTTGCAAGTAGCTGCTTTGTTAGTCTCTCTTTGGAGAATTTGGAAAAGAGTTTCCAAGAGCTTAAGAGATTCTGTTTATATAGGTAATGATATCAAAACCAGAAGGCTCAGTGGAGTAAACAGAGCAGTCTAGGCCATGTGATACCTTCTCTGCAGGTTTAGCAAGAGGTGAAACACAGCAATGATTTTTGGCAACGAAAAAAAAAGTTCCTTTTTCTTTTTCTTTCCCACATATGATGTGTTCTGGTTTTATCTCTGCATTGTCAGAACAGATGGAGTATAGTGAAATGTGCACCTACATCATGAGCCAATCTTCTGGATCTTAAAATTACTTAAGTAGTAAGACTGCCAGAACAACCTATCAAGAATAGCAGCATTGACCCCTGGGTGTTTGTTTGTTTTTTTTTTTCTCTTTTATTACCACTCTGTACCAAACCCTTTGGTCTCATTCAGTGCAATGCAGCTCTTTAGAGTAAACATGGGTGAGTTCCCAAAGCCGCGGTGCCCCCGGCCATGGCTCGCACAGCCCAGGTCAGACAGGCAGGACTGTGGCTGCAACACGTGCTCACTTCAAGCTCCAAGATCCTGAACTCCAGGAGCTCGTTTTGATCCTTAACGTCCTGGACATCATGTTTTAAGCGAGCTTCCTCGGTTTCCATTTGTTTTATCTGCAAAATAAAGCAACACGTTAGCACCGTTTGCAGAGTGTCACTTGAGATCCGTTGTGCTTTGACCATGCCGGGGCTCAGCACGAGCACTGAGGGTCTGAGCCACCCCCTGGGGTCAGGACCAGGGGTGGAATGCGGGGCTTTTCCCCCCAACCACGTCCTTACATGACCTCACACCGGGACATTTTGTGGGGCAATAGGGAATGCCAGAAAACCACTTTTTCTGGAAGTTTTATAAGGATCTTGTTATTATATATGAATTATATCCAGTAGAGCCGTGTTCCTTAAGCTACAAATATTATTTGAATAATACAAATAGAAACACTGAACACCTTTTCTACCAGTTCTTGATTTCTTCTATACAATGCTTGCTTCTCCTCAATCCACTTCATATCCTTAAAAAAGAAATGACCAATATTGTAGGTGAAGCTGGCAATGTTTAGCACACACACAGTAGCAAGTATTTCATTAAGTCACACATCTAGAGAAGAGGGACAGAATAATATTGCATATGAAATTGTAATTCTATTATTTCCTGTGATATCACCCTTTCTGTCTTATTTTAACAGCCTGTAGCATACAAATGGAATAGAAACGCTCCAATGATTAAAAAAAACACTTTCAGGTAAAAGGTTGGTTTGCATCAAAAAGGGTATTTCCAGCTATACAGTTACTATTACATTTCAATTATACAGAAAATACTTTCTCAGTATTTATATACATCTTCAAATTGATATGGGAACTGACCTGTTATTCACTGATTTAATTTTCAGGAGATGCATAATAAAACAACAGAGAGCAATTTTAAGCTCGGGACAGTAAAGGGATAGAGGAGGACTAATGGGCATGGCTGTCAGCTGGATGCCAAACAGACCCTGTGCTTTGGGACTTCAGGCAGTGACACTGAGCATGGGAATTTATTTCCTCTCTGGCTGTGCAGAGACATCCTCAGTGTCCTATAGATATATTGCACCTGCTTTGACTCCACAGCTGTACACATACCGAATTCAGGCACTCCTTTACCAGCTGACTTTTGCTTTGCCTTACTGTAACATCTGCACATCACAGATCCTTTCACGCAGGCATCGTCCGCTGTTCTCTCCGTTACAGTGAAGCAAGTGAGGCATTAAGGCTGAGATCAGCAAAGATATATGGGGCTTTAGGGGGTGTTGATTTCCGGAGTTAGCATGTAAGCACTGATGGGGACTCAGGGCTTTGGGGACTGATGTTTGAGATACTAACACATGAAAATGTGGAGAGTGGGCTTTTCAAAAGCCCTTGCATGCCTGACTCTCCTTGGAACCAACTAGACCACATGTATTAAGTGCTTTCTTTTCAATTAATTGACACATTTATTGAAATAGCACTCGGAAGGTTACACTAATGCCTCCTAAATCAGGGGTGCAGTGGTGATGGGGTTGTGCAGGGTAGGTCACTACAGCACACGTTGACAGGGATGGTAATTGCTTCCCTAGTATGTCTGCTTTGTATGAAATGAAACAGCTATTGAAAAGTCACATCAGGATTATTCTATACGTACATAAACACTCACTAGCATCTGCAGTATTATACGGTAACATGAACAGGCATGTTTCTAGAGCCCCCTCCCGCCCCCAGCACGAAGGCTGGAGGAAGGGCTGGTGTTTGGCCGCATGCATTACCTGCCCCTGCTCAGCAAGGGCCTTCTCCAGGTCTTCTATCTGAGCCTGAGATCGGTGTATTTCTGCTTGGAGCTGCTCACGTGTCTGTAGGATACGAGGGAAAAAGAAAAAAAAAAAAAAATCAAACTTTCTCTAAAAGACAAAAGATAACACAGGTACAGAAAATACTTAAAACATGAAATACTTTTAACAAATAATTTTTAAAGTTCTTTGGCAGAATAAATTTGCAGCTGAGCACATAACATTAGTCATTAATCATAAAAAGAAGTCTGTAAGATAGGATAATAATTCTGAGACTTAAGTCAAGATTAACATAAACATCCCAGTAGGTAGACAGTAGGACAGCAAAATATAAACAGCCTCTTGCAGCTGGTTATGACAGTCTGCAGTGAGCAGCCTTCCCTATTCTAGAACAAGGTGTTTAAAAAAGCCAGTGTAATGGAAAGATTCTTTTTTTCATAAAGACAAATGAAAATTATTATGCCACAATTCTGGGCACACTTGATCCCTTCAAATTTTTGATGAGTTAAAAAGCTCAGAACAGACCCTACATATGTTACATTACAAACAGGCAAACTGCGTTCCTCCTTATGCATTTAGTACCCTATCCTATGGTCTTACTGTATTGTGTGTAATTTTTTTACTATACCTGTAGCTTCATGCTTATTTAAATATACACCACCTTCCTACATGTGTTTTCTGGAGAATAAATGTAATTATTATTAGCTGTTTTATTCGTTAAATATTGTCTTATAGAACATATTCTTTCCTCAAGCAATTTATCTGCTATTTATCTTCTTATTTACAATGAAAATGATCTTATTTGTTTGCATTACCTGCATTGTTCCCTCTTTTTGTCTCACTATGGAAAAAGTAAAATCAAGTAACTTGTCAAGTTTGGCATTTCTAGTTTCATTACGATTTTCTTTACATGTGCAATCCCTAACACTTCAGAGCAGAGCTCATGCTTCTGGGAACATTGTTTTTAATGCAGTTTGAGCATTCAGAGAGAGTGAGATGATCTATGATTGCCAAACAGGGAGGTTGCTGCGAGACAAGGGATGCTGCTAAATCTGGGTGGCTGAGAGGTACTCACCAGTGGAGACAGTGGTGAAATTAGAAGTTAATTTTTTAAATTATTCAGTGGAAGAAAACCAGAGTAGTTATATAGCTAGGAAAGCCAAAATATTATTGTGATGATGGACTTCAGCTAGAGGAATTTGGTCTTATGTTTTATGTCCAATTGGGGTGAGGGAACTGCCCGCGTTTGGGACAGCCACAGCTCGGTGGTACGTGGTGCTGTGCCACAGCTGCCAGAGGTGTCCCCACCGGAGGCACCAGGTTGGATGATATGGGCATTTCCCAGCATTGTCATCCTTACCTTGAACTACTGTAAGTGTTCCTTGATAACACGTTCACACAATAGATGTAGAGCCAAATGAAGACCCTGAAGTTACATTTCTCCTATTAAACTCCAAACTGTTAGCTCAGAACAGAATTGTCCCTTTATTTACTGTATTCACCCTTGCATTCTGTCCATGATAAGTCCTGCCAACTCCTTGTAATATACAACATTCTTATAACAAACGTAACATTTTATGCCAGATGTTTGAAGCCACATGGGCTGTGTGAGGCAGATAGGCAGGCAGAATAGCATAGGACACTTTGCAACTCAATTAAGAAAAAGAATCTCAGCTATAAGCCTTCTAAACATTTTATGAGGAATCATGTAATCTCACAGAATCCAGAAGGAATTAAATACCAAACATTATATATTTAAGGCTATCTGTCCTAGATTTTTATAGAAAAAAGAGCTTAGTTTTAAGGATTTCCCATAAAAATTCTCTCTGAATTTCTCTTAAACTGATCAGAGGTGAAAAGACTGAACCACAGTAATGGTGGTTCCTCCAGCCAGCCAGCGCTCCATGGGGGATGCTGGACAAGCTGGCTGGAGTTAGAGACCCCGGAGCCCACCTTGGCAGCCAGCCCAGCCGAGTCCCCTGCCCTGCACTCCCAGCTGGCAGCGTGCTGGAGGGGCTGGCTGACCCCAGTTTAGCTTGAAAACAACCTGAGCAAGTACAACTGGAAATCCCCATACAATTACAATCCTTTATTTTCATGTAATATAAGCCATTTAGACCTTAACTTCTCGTTCTGCATCCAATGTTCCTCCGACCTGTTCTTGCAATAGGGCGTATGCTCGTTGCAGAGCCTGGTACTCCATTGTCAGCTGCCGAAATCGCAGTTCTGTCTCTTCCTTGGCCATGCCCTGGAATTAAAAATAAATATGTATTGTACCAGTTGCTTTTTTTCTGCAATGAAAGTAAAAAATATTATAAGAGTGGATTACGTTTGCTTTCTCTTAAAAGTGCCAAAATTATTACTTTCAAAATGCAATTTGGGAAGCACAGTACTAAGGATCTTGTTTATGTGCCCTCAGACACATCTCTTACATACACTTACTTCAAGAAAATGTAATATAGGAAAAAAAAAAAGAGAATTCCCCCTGCCTTGGAAAGATAAAAACTTGCCACCCATATAACATACTAATGACTGAATTGCCCTTTATTACTGTAACAGGCAAAGTCATCACATTTAAAGGTGAAAATACAACTTTCTTGAAACAACAAAAGGTTTCCAATCTGGAGAATCAGCCAAGCCTGACAGTCTCACTCAATTATTAAAACACTAATCTAGAGTTAATACTTGTAGAAATGGTGACATCAACATGAAAAGAGCCCTTCATCTTCTTCACTCTCCTTACAATAATCCAGCATTGAATGCTTTCATGTCAGGTCGACCGGAATATTTCATTCGACATGAAATGAAATTATACTGCTGGTTGCATGTATAAACTTCGTACTATCTGAACAGGGAAAAAAATGTCAATACAGGAATGAAAAATAAATAGGCTCATACATATAAAAATACATTCCAAATCCCTGCAGTGCAGCACACACCTGGTAACCAGTCATGTATCTTTTATGATGGAGATAGGAATTCTTTAGGTTCCCTTTTAACAGATCTAATTACAACCCATGAAACAGGTGAAATGGCAGATGAAAAATTGCAGCCAGCATACCATAAAAGGGCTGCAAGTCATTATTAGCAATTTTTTGTTTATTACAAGATTCTTGTTAAACCCAGAAACATGTAACGGTACAGTGATCTGACACACACTCGGGAATGCATTTGTAGGGAAGCCCTGTAAAACACCAGGAACAACCACTTTTATTTGTATTACCAGCTAACTTTGTGTACTCTGCATTCAGAGCCTCCAGAAAAGTCACGACCCCAATATACTGGCGAGGAGACAGCCTTTCCTCTGGAGACTGTGCTTTATGTGACTGCTTGCTTCTCCTTCCAGAAACACAAACCTTATCGCTTGAGGCTACCCTCTGTGCTGAGGTCAAAACGACAAACAGAAGGGCCTGAACCAAAGTACACATGCACAAACCTCCAGTAAATCTCAGTGTGAACAGATCTTCTTAGGCTTGTCCAACTTCTCAGTCTTTTTAGGCCTCTAACCTACAAACCCATTATAAATCTAATATTCTTAGGATGTAATGTTTCCAGCTTGGCTAAAAGTTGTGAAATTACTGAAGACTTGAGATCCAGAGATATTAACCAACATGTACAGTATTAAATTTAACATAAATTTTTAATTTTCTGGTCAGAGGTGACAAATGAATGATATACCAGACCAGGAATTTAATTAAAAATTAGTAGCGAGGTTTCAAAACAAAATAACACGTATTTTTGATGAGTACCTCTTCCAAGTCATCTTCAGGAGTGCAAGGGGTTTGATCTGTCCGGTCAGTTTGGTATGAGATAGAGGAACCATCAGACTCCAAGGAAGCTTCTTCATCGTAGCCGAAAAATGTCTCCACAACCGGCTTCTGACAGAGACAAGGTGTCAGCGAGTGCAGCTGTGCCGCGCGGCAGCGATGCCATCGGCTGCGCCAGCCGACGGCTTCGAGGGGACAGCGACAACTTTGGACACATGGTTAAACCCTGCGCCTTTGTAGGATTTGAACATGTACACCTTCAGAGGAACCTGAATTCCAGATTATTGGTAATTTTCACTCTATTGGTTTTTGAAAAACCACCCAGTTCTTTACATATATTCTGTAAAGCTTTTTCACCCCAATGGTAGTGCTCTAATGATAGCTAAAACTATTCAAATCATGGAATTGTTGTATTTGTTATTAGGTATGATGGTGTGCAACCTCAAAGCCTCTGTCCTTTTTTAACGTATTTTCCTCCCGATTTCTCCAGCTAAGGAAGATCACCCTTTTTACTTCTTTGTGCATTGAAATGTCTTTGTTAATCCATCATCATCATCACCACCACGATATCCCTCCTGTCATTACCACAACTGTCACATGAAAAGTTAGATTTTCAAGAAATATTCTACTTGAAAATTTGAAGCTAATCACCACAGCAATGTTTTTACAGTTTGAAGAAATAGATTTTTCTACTCAAATCTGCTTTTTGTTTAAAAGAATGAGGGTAGCGCTGGTAAAAAAAGATTTACTGTTAAATGCTTGAAAGTCAAAGATGACATTTCAAACACAGTTTTAAAGATATTTTTAATTGTTGATTTACAAAAAACATTTGTAGATTTTGGCTTTTCTTTTTTTTTTTTTTTTTGATTTGCAGTGGATAACTTTTGAAGGAGACAGAACGTGGCTTTCCTTCAAAGGCCTGGTCACCATTTGCAGGATGACAGGAGTTAAGGAGTTATCTTGCATCGACCGCAATTTGTTGTTTATAGAATCATTAGCTCCATCACCGCCTTAATTCTGCATATATAGAGCACAGCTTACTCTCAGGTCACTGACATACCTTAGATGTTACAGTGTTAATATTTATATTAACAGCCTGCCAAGTCTTCATTAACTAACATTTTCTTTTTCCCTGAGCTCTAACCATTGCTCCTTGTAACCAGCAATTTTTGCATGTTACTAAACTCCATAATGAATTATTTACAACCTACAAATGTTTTCAGGCAGTGCCATTAAAAGATCATTTTGAGACATGTTAATTCACAAAATCCATCTCATCTTAAGACAATCACATACCACAGAAGTCCCACGGGACACCGAAACTGCTCAGGGTAATCGCAGAGCATGCAAATGCTTGGAATGCGCAATGCAAATGGTTCCCTACCAGATCTTGTCTGAATTATCCCAACACTGTCTATGAATGTCCTTGAACCCAAATTTAAGATTAGGACCCATTTCTAGACCCTCAAGGAGAACATCCCCCTGTGTGGCTCCGAGGCGCTCAGAGCACCCTGGGAAGCCAGCATGCCCATGTCACGATACAAGCTTTTTTTTTTTTTTTTACCTTAGGAATTCTTGTCATTTTTTTCCTTTGCTTCCTATACCTTAACAGCTTATCACGTTCCTGAAAGAATCAGATACATACGTTAGCTGTTTTCAGAGAGCTGTTACTTAAATTAACCATGTCGACCATGTCGGTACTAGTAGTCATTAGGCAATCAAGAAACAGCGATGTCAGTGCTGTGCCACTACCATCAGCCCAATGGCAAATCCTAGCACCAGCAGCAGCGACAGAAGAAAATTGAATACTTGTTTTGCTTGACAACACAAGCTTTGCTGCACGTTTGGCAATGAAGACAAAACAGTACACATTTTATCAATACATATTAGTGGCTTAACTTCACAAAATTTTTACTGATAATAACAAAGCGATGAGTCAGGCAAGGGCAGTGACTGAGAACATGCCAGTATGGGTGAGACAAAGCTAGTGGTAATCAGACTCTCAAAAAAAAGCAATTCCAACATGGCAGAGCCGTCCCAGGGATGGGTGACACTCGCTATCAGCCATCAGGACAGGGAGACCATGCTGACCTTTGCCCTTCAGGTCATCCTAGTGGTGGAAAAGCTTTCCTTTCTCACCAGAGCTTTTCTCTCCACTATCACTAAATTTTTCTCTGGTGAACAACTGCTGATACGGCCTTTGACAACAACTACACTGAGAAAAACACTGTGTTAGCTTGCTGCCTGAATGGAGATGTAAGTGATAATAAATATTATTATATCCTGTATGCTTTCGATGGACAGCAATTTAAAGCATACAAAGACGAGGATAAAGTTAATGTCATTCTTACCATGACACTCTTCACGTAGCCAGCAGTTTCCAGGGTCTAATGAAAAAGAATGAAATAATGTCAGTAAATGTACAGACTTATGAAAAAAAAAAAGAATGTATTTTCTTGAGGTGTATTATGGTTTCAGTATTTTCTTTTTCCAAAGACTGAGAACATGTTAACAAAGCAGCAAAAACCCAAACACAACATTGCAGAACACCCTCCTTGTACACAGCAATCCTTAGCCCTGATGCTGTCTCCAGCTAAGGGAGCTCTGACATTTTCTCTCACAGGTGAAGGATCCGGCCATCAGCATATCTACTGGACATGCTGCAACGGTTCTGTCATGCGGTGCAACGTAGATTGAAAGGATTTTTCCAAATACTATGCCACAGATAACTTATATTCAGTTCAATTACTAGTAGTAATGATTCTACCATGTTCCCCTGATGCAAGCTATGCCTGTTAGCTCACAGAACCCCAAGCACCCTTTGCTTAGGCTTCCTGTTCTGCTGTGGCCTTAGTCGACCTCGCATGAGAGCGGCGGTATTACGTCTTACCTTGGAGAGTTCGTCAATGATATTTTGCTGTTCAATAACTTGCAGTCTCAGGAAATCAACTTCTCTTTCTTCCTGGCTGTGGTCAAGGTCGTTTAAAGAGCTCGGTCTCCTTATTGTTCCAGCTCTTTGCCTCTAAAAGAAACCCACACGGCAGAAGAGGAAATGATCAGAAGGCTTTGCCAAAGGACAGTGCACAACCCTCCCCTTTACAGCTAGTGATGCAGCTAATCTAATGGCTGTTCTAGCAGCTGTCCTGCTCCCCTTTTGCTGGGCTATACAGCTAGACTGCAAACACACCGGGTGTTCCTGCTCCTCAGACTGCTGCGTGAAGCTCACGGTCGCCGGGGAGGACAGTGGGCATGGGGGGCCACCGCACCAAAGAGAGGGGCCAGCAGCAGCTCAGCTGCGCCTGCTCTTTAGTTCTGCCAAGAGCTGTGTGTCTTGCTCTGGGTGGAGAAGGAATTCAGAGAGCTGGGACCAATGCCACTTCTCTCCGGGTTCCTCTCATTAGTTTTGATCTGCAGCAGTCCCAGAGCTGCAGCAGCCATGGGGATGACCCCAGCGCTCCCACATTCATGCAATGCCACAGCTACTTGCTACTGGCTATTGCTCACTGACAATATTCAACTGAAAAAAAGGGAAGAGAGTCACAAGTGCAGATTTCCTAGGGATTCCGAGGTGATTCTGGTACAAAAGTCAAAGGTGAAGCGGGGTGATTTGTGCTCACGTGGAAGCTGAGCAGCCAGTGACTGAGCAGTCTGATCAAAATGTGCAAAGCTCACGCAATTTCTTTTCTTCAGAACTATTTGTTTTTAAAGATAAAATAAAACATTTTATGTAAAACAAAACATGTTCAAGCCACAAACCACTCAGTAGCACACCGCAGAACATCTCAGCAAGCACCGGAAAGAGGAAAGCTTCCTATCGAACTTCCAAGTTTGGGATGATGCCTGACTTCATCAGCCCTGTGAGTACTAAATTACATGTTCTTCCTGGAGCATACAGAGACTTACCATTGCTATATTTTCTTGTGTTACAAATTTTAATTTATTTTCCATTCGACGTAAGGCATGTGACAATTCTTCATTCTTCCTACTAAGGCGTTTATTTTTGTCCAAAATGGGCTTATACTGACTTTCAGCTTCTCTAAGACGTTTTAACTGAAAGATAAATAGAGAGTTAACACCTCTGGAGCTGTTATTTTTCATCAAATATATGAATCATTTTCTTTAACCATCACACTAGCAGTATTTTCTCCTAACGCAAAGCAGAATTGATCAAAAATCCTTGGTGTTTTCCATTGGGAAGCAGATTGTTCCTCCTTCATGAGGTATTCAGTCTGTGCAACAAGCATACCATGAGGGGAATGTATTTATTGTAAAAAATAAATAAAAATAATTCCAGCTAATGCCATCTTAAAAATCCGTTGTTATATAAGCAAAGATGAGTGTAATGTGGCATACCACCAAACACAGAGCGTAAGGATGAGCTAGCTACGCCTGCAATGATTTCAAAATGGCACAGGAGAAAATATCTCGATATTTTGGGGCTAAGGCACGGCCACGGCAGCACATTCACAAGCAGTCATCGCCACGCTTCGACGCTGCACTCACCAGCTCATTTCTCTCCTCCGACAGCAGTGCGTTCCGGTCCTCCAGCTTCCTGATGATGGCACTCAGCTCAGCGATTTTAAGTTGGAAACGCCGGGCATCCTTTTCATCCAACTGCTGTTCCTAAAACAAAGATCAACTGCAAATAACTGTTCATAAGTTTACATGCAATATCAACATTTTTCAAAGCTCAAACTTTTTCTTATCCCAAATCCAAACATTTCAAAACATTACATGGCAGAGTGTAACCTATGTAACCTAACTGGCCACTGAAAGCTGCAGGATGAGACCAACGGAAAGTCAGGAGTGAAAACGTAACAAAGTATGCAAATGCAGAAGTATGTATATGCAAATACAAAGTCACAAATGGTAAACTTGGAAAGAGAAAAGAAAATATCAAAAATTAAGGCAATGCTTCCAACGTATGCCACTGTTGAACTGAGTGCTTCAGACACATCACCCACTCTGAGGACTTTGTTATAAGAAAATGTTATTAAAAATACTGAAGTACAAATGGGGAAAATCCATGCAATTATACCATTGCATAAGCTCTTCTTCCATAAAGCTGTGGCCCTTATTGGGTTCTAAAGGGTCACTTGCAAAGCCAAAGGGGTAGCACTTTATCTGAGTTAAAAAGCTTAAATCAAATTCTAAATGAGTAGAAATATAGGTAGACGTGTTCTCGTTCAGAATCAGAGAGCAGTTACATCTATTTATAAATGTGACAGACTTTTTCCCCTTCTCTAGGCCTTGTTCTGATGTTTGGCAGAAGTTGAGTACAAATCAAAACAAGCAAATTAGTGTCCGTAGTGCTGGTGGCACTTCTGGGAGGTCTACGGTTCCTCATTCAACAGGTGCAGGAGAGGCTTGGGACAAAGAATAAAATAGATTGGTTTGCTCATGTACAAGTATTTACACTTCTACTGAGAAAATTAAGGCTGTTGCAAAAGAAATCTTGATGAGAATCAGCAATGAAGAAAATTTGCATACGTCAGATATATGAGGTCAGTTAACTAAGGGTTTTTAATATTAGCAAATTAAGGCAAAAGCAGAAAGGTGCCATAGTTATATTAAAAAAAGCCATTGTGAAAGGGTGACTAAAATTTAATGTTCTGGATATTGCATTGTAGAAAAAAAATAGGAGAGAATAGGTTAACAGGTGTTTAATTCACTTTCTGGTCCACTGAAAGCGAGAGCACTTAGCAGCACGAAAACGCGAGCTAGCAGCGGTGTTCCAGGAGGACCATGGGACTTCCCGCACTTTCGTGCGTCGATTACCTTCCCCCCTTTCCTTTTGCAAACTGGCCTTGTACATCTGCTCACAAAATCCATTGTTAGCAGTTCTGAAAGCTAGCACACATACATTAATTGGTTAGAAATGCATTTGCATCATTTGTTGGCAAAACTGTGTCAAACTATCAAATTAAGGCAGGTGAAGAAGTATGGTACAGTGAGGAAAAGGAAGAGAAAAAGAACAGAAAAATTTCACCCTGCTAACAAAACCAAACCAAACAAACCAGGAAACGAAACAACAAAAAAGCAAAAGCTCTCCCATAACAAGGTTTGATTTTAAATCTTAAAGGTTTGGCTAACGAACGAGAGCAAGAAATCAGTGCCTTGGGGTTTCCCCTGCACAGCTATGGGAAAGCTGTTGCTCAAGGGATGCACTCATCAAGATTCTGTCACTTTGTGCCATTTTGTCACTCTGTCTGCTCGTTTGTGTAGGTGAAACCACGTGAAAGTGCTTACGGGGCTTCCCGAATGGTCTGAAGCGTCTCCTGCACCACTTGCATAAGGAAGTTCCCGCTTGGGGCTGCTCAGATGCCGATCAGACTCTTTGATCTGGGAAAGTTGTTCATCTAAAGCCTCCTTTTGGAGCTGCAGTCTCTGAGCATGCCCGGCTTGAACCCCTAACTCTCTCTCCAGCACGTAGACTGCTCTGTCTTTAAATTTAATCTCCTCCATCTACAAGGAGAACAGAACACAATCACACAGGCAGGCAGCGGCTTGACAACAACAGAGCATCTTATGACCCCAAACGTGGCCAGAGAACAGTTGCACAGAGCTGACACCCCTCAACATGGAAAATACAACAACGCTCTCTTGGAAATAGAACAGCAACGAATATTTGACAGTGAACATAACCAACTCATGAATATTACTCTGCTTTTGGAGGCCACCCAGAATAAAATCTCTCTTTTCAGCAGGAATTTTTTTCATTAAAATGATTGGGAAATAAGCCATATTCTTAGTACCGTTTCAGAATATCTTAAAAAAAATTAAAACCTAATATTTACATCACAATTTGGATTAGTTCACTCAAACATTCCAATGATTTTGCAGCATCTTGCCTAGACATCACCATTTGAAAATTTGGATTCATAATTTTAAAGGAAAAATATTAAAAACTGAATATCCTTTTAGTTTTCAAAATATAGAAGGAATATGAATTTTAAAAATTCTTTTTCCAAAAGTCTCCCATGTGAGCAATTTGTTTAATTAACCCCTTTCCCTGAAAGGTTTTGCTTATGCATAATAAACATTACACAAAATCATTAAGTGTTTAAATGACAAATGTCCAGCTATCTCTAATTCTCTTCTTTCCTATTTGCCCGCCCTGTTCTCGCTGAGTTCAGAGAGCCATGCTCATCACCGCTGGATCGGGCACGTTGAATTTGCGGGTGCTCCAGGAATATTTTCTGGATAATTTTTCAAATGCTAATGTGGAATTAAGGCCTCTGTCTCTAAGGAGCTGCGCCACGTTGACCCGTGCGGAGCGCTGCGCTCGGAAGTGTGCTGGGGCCAGCGGGGCGGCTCGCACTGCAGGCTGGGTGCACGTGCCATGGCTTACGCCAGGATCAGACCCTTAGAGTCTATTCAGACAAGGATGGCCTGTGCCCTGCTTAGTAACGAAAAATTGTTGAGCACAGCCCAAAATCTTCTTCTGTGTCTGCGACAATGTACAACACTGCAACAGAATCTCAGTCTCTTCCCAGCTGGATTGCATACATACACGTTATACATGAATATAAAGTATTAATTACACTCACATGCCACAGGGTTGCCACATGTGCTTACAGAGAATGATTCTATGGAAACAAAGAAATCATATACATCCCCTAAACCGTCTGTTGATCTGGTTTCAGACACCATACATGCATAAGATTTTTTCCGTAAGTTTTTGAGACTTTACACGTTTAATTTAAATGATTGGTTTTTAAAATGTGGCCTGCTTGAAATAACAACATTTTGCCTTGTGAGAACTGTGTTTGATACTTTTATCTTTGATAGCTTTGTCTGTAAACCTGGAAAAAAAAGACATTGTGAATTAACAGATCACTCAAAGTACTTTGTTTCCAATAACTGCAAAAATAGCCCACCCAAGGAAAAAGCAAGTGATGGCAGTTTACACACACCCAGCAATAGTATCAGGGAAATTACTTCCATTAGGTGTTTTTGGGTGGAGGGATTGATTACAGCTTACAGCTGTGAAATAAGTTACACAGGAGAGAACACAGAGGGCTGGGGCTCGATGTCCCTTCGTTGCACAGCGTCCAGACCGAGGCCAGGTGCTCTGTCACCCCATCACCCTTACACACCAGGGAAGCTCCGTGGTTCCAGCTCCAGCAGAGAGCCAAGGTGCTCCCCGAGGGGCCGCACCGCCCTTCAGTAGCTGCAGGAAGGAAGAACCGAGCTACAAACCCAGAGACATCCCGCATCATCCCTGGGGGAAGAGCCAGCTTTTGCCGAAAGACAACATAGGACAACTCATAAATACCTGCGTGAAAACTGTGTTTCAAGGCTATGCAAAATTTAGATTCTTTTAGTAAAATGGAGCAAATCAAATGCATTTTGGGTGCCATTCTATTAAAGGTGCTTTCAACAATTTCCATTAAGGCAACGGTCCACTAACTTTGAATGAAACAAAGAGATGCCCCCTGAGGTCCTTCCACTAAATACCTAATCAGGTAGAAATCTAAATGGATCTACAGATGAAAAGGTAGCAGATCATCAAATGATTATTTGTTTAAAATAAGCAGAATATTGGGTAGTTAATCCCAATTTACATGAAAACAGAGACATATTAACAACATAGGCAACACTTTAATTTACGAGGAACAAAGAAACTGGAGAAAATACAAGAGATTTCACATTATTTCACTAATGGTTTGTTTTCCAGAAAAAACCCTAAACATAATCTTCATAACAAAGGAAACATCAGTATTCACATTTCCCCTCACACGATTAAATTCATGTTCATGAAATATGCATAACAGTTTGATGTTTGCAGCCCATTATTAAATAGCAACGTTGTAGAAATAGTACAAATTGAAGGAAGCATTTCACTGAAAAATATTATTTAGCACATTTCTTCCTAGCATTTGTAACATTAAGAAAACGTAAAGGCAAGAAACAACTTGCAACTCACTGGAAGAGGCGCACACCCCACCAGGCTGTCGCACACCCCGGCCTCATTCTGCGGCGGGTGCGGGACCGGCGGGACTTCTCCTCCCCACCCGTCTGTCTGATGGCTTCAGACACCCGCAGCGGTTGTGAAAGGGCGTCAGTGCGCGTAGGAGCGCAGCATCCAACCACCTGAGAGGATGCCCTGTGCCGCGCTGTGGATGTTCCCACTTCAGTTCTAGCAGGCTGCCTTGACTTGGGATGAATATTTATGTGGGAGCGCTAATTAATAACCAGCCTGTGAGCACAGCTGATGCCAATTATGCAAACATAATCCCATGCAAAGTTAAATTTGTTATTCCCTCCTTGTGCTACCCAGCGCAATGCCTGTCACGGTCTGACATGCAGCTGGTTTTAAGCCGCATGATTCTTTTTAAATGTATTATTTCCATCATGATTGTAAAATGAACATGTAGGTTCCCTGGTTGGGAAATCTCTCCTTGCGATGTTCCTGGGGCCTTTGCCACTCTGCAAATTCACAGACGCCATCAGGAGCACAGCCGCACGCCCCAGAAATCCGCCTTTGACGCTCCCAGCGCCTGGTGGATAAAAACCAGTCATTTGAAGGCAGCGGTTTTAAATGCAAACGAGAAGCCCCTTTCCAGCTGGAGCTGTTACATGACAAACGCATTTCCCCACAGGCACGGTGTCAGAGCCAGCATTTAGGACACATGAGGAGACCTGCCCCAGGCCTTGGCCCTCAGGAGCAGAGGGGAGTGAACTGCCAGGCCCCCACCACCCCAGCTGACAACAGAAGACCCAGATGAAAGGAGACGAGGTCACCCCTCTGGTGTGATCACCCCCCTGAGAGATGGGGTTCACATACATGGGCTGGCAGAAGGGGACGTCTGCCCCGCACGCAGTAGTGCTCACATTCACCTTCCCTCTCCATTTTCTGATCGTTTTCCTTAAGGCTCTCAAAGAAATAAATGCAATTGATGTTGCTGCTAGAGGCATCGCAATGAGCGGCAGCTCCTCAAAAGGATAATTTCTCATGGCAGTTAGGCTATGACACAAGAGCAAACCCCCCCAGAAGAGGTCCCACACCCTGCCTCTCCCTCCCAAATCCTATGCCAGTGCTAGGTCATACGACAGGAGAAGCCGGCTCATCATATCGATCCACGGGAAAACCATTCTTTTTCACTTTCATGGTTAATTTTCTGCCAAGGTAGCTCACTGGACTGGCTCACTCTGTGCATCCATGGCCCAGTGCAGGAGCGGTGGGGTGGGCACAACGCTGGGGGGAGCACGGCTGGGAGCTTTGGTAGCCTCGTGTGCTCAGCTCGGCTCTGCTGTAAGGTGAAAATACACTCTCTAGTCTCTGAATTTCCTGAATCTTGCAGGTTGCATGGGTTTTTAGGAATCATCATTAGATGATGTTAGAAAAAAACCTGTGGCTACCTCATTGCTTCTTCTGAAGCAATTAAGCAACACTTACACACTGGCAGCCATCACCTGTGCCTGCAAGCTGTCAGGCATAGCCCTAGCACCAGTGTCCCACAGGACAGCAGTAGCTGCAGTTCATCAGCCATGCAGCGGTACATCCCAGGATCACCCAGGAAATTTCTCCTCTCACATCTTCCAGAATTAATCCTCATAAAAAGGTGACCACTGTCAGCAGTGCATGACCATTGTTCCAGTAACCTTGCCAAATCGTCAGACATGAGAGGAGACAATATGTCATCTGTTTTCAGTTAAGCAAGGACACGTGCCATAGGTATTACCAAAAACTTAATTCTGCAATGTGATTCCACTACAACTTTGGCCAAAGAACAATTCTGTTTCAGACCAATTAAATTACAGTTATACTTAACCAAAGAGAAAAAGTTTATAACATGCCCAGTAAATGCAATATGCCTGTTTCCAGACAGTTAACATGCTACAGCAACTGTTACACACAGTCACACACTACCCGGGACCTGGTGACACGGCAAACCACTCCTCTAGCAGAGCAGCCCATGGCGTGGGACTGACGGCGCGGGTCCCCTGGGATCGCACCGGCTCCCGACACTTCCCCAGGAACAGGCTCTCAAACCTGAGCACTGCGGCTGCCTTGCTGGCAGCTTCACCAGCTGAAATGACTGACACTGATAGGCAGGATTTGGACTCTTATTACCATCCTGCAAATCACCATAATTCCATGAAATCACCGGAACAATGTTGAGACACGCAGTGTTAAGCTGTTAAGCATAGAAAGGTTAAGTGGTGCAGGTGAAATCATAATTTGCTGCCCCACTCAGGCTATAATAACCAAGAAAACTTCCTTTGCTAGGTGACTAAAGGCTTTTGTTTCTGAAAACTGGTTCCTTTTGGAGTGTGAGGCGTGAATTACAGTACACAAAATTGGTAGTGTTATATGTAAAGCTACTCATACCAAATTGTTAGATACTTCTGGATTTATATTAAGATATATTGAAAAAATTACTAATCAGAGTAGACTTTTGAATGAATAAAACTTGCATGGTTTATAACAAAAATTCTAACAGAATTAAATGTAATGCTATATTTGAAGAGTAAAGTACATTGGATGAGAGCAATAATCATGCATAAAGAAAGATTCAAAGATTTTTCCCACACTCGTCCTATTTTGCATTCCCTCTTTTGCTCTACCTTCAAACATACATCATACTTTCCTCGCACTCAGGACGTGCTCAGGACAGTGTCACTATTCAGTGCCACTTGTAAATGCCATAAAATGAAGCGTGTGGTATCTCAGACCTACGCTGCTGAAAGCGGAAACCTCACATCGACTGCCAACAGTTTCAAAGCACTTCCAGACGTACATGAGCCCCAAGCCCCGTGTTAGGTGTGTTGTAGCACAACAACAATGCGGTTACAGCACAGAAGAGAGTAGACTTCTTGTTTAGGACCGTAGAGAAAAGCGTTTTTAAAAACTGGACTGTAAGACACAAAAGGAGCAACTCTGAACTAGGAGGTTTATTGACCCTCCAAAATGTAGGAGTAATGTTGTACAGTTTTTAATATCCAACAAAATCCTTCAGTAGTCCAGGTTTAGTTGGAATAAATACTGTTGTAAATGAGGTTCAAACCACAAATGGTGAAAAATAATCCACATTTGCAAGAAGGAACTATTCACCTTGAATAATTTGTCTACCTTTCAGTATAGGATGACTGCTGACATACCTTTATAATACCAAATATGGTAATTTTTCACCATGTAAGGGAATAAAAAGGAGAAGATAAAGATTAAATCAATCACCAAAGAAATTAATATTTAAAAAGTCAACTTCCTACACTTGTCATCTGATATTGTCCTTTAAATCACACATCTTCAGTCATTTACCACTGCCTAACAGAGAAATCTCAGGGAAGTGCCTGTAAACATAGAGGTTCAGAGTGATACTGAAAAGATTGATCTCTCTGACCGTGGTGTTGGGTTACGGTCAGTGGACAATGGTCTCACATGAGGTATCAGAGCAGGTTATTAAACCTGTTAGTACTCAACATCAACTGCAGTTTCTTGAATTGAAAATAAACACCTTCCAGTCTCTAACAAATCTCATTTCTTCAGTTTTTAGGATTTCTGTTTTAGTCCCCTTATAAACAAAGACAGGAGGAAGGGAGGCTGCAGTGGCCACTACTGTTCAACACTCCTCCTTTTTGTCCTATCTACATTTAAGTAAAATTTAAATGCTCTTTACCACGCTGAATGTTAGTCCCCATTAAGCAAAATTTGAGGCCAGTTAATCTCAGGGAATTCTCCTGACTTGAAGGGCTGTTTTCCCTGGATGTGCACACACTAACACAGTGTGTGCTGTTATTAGTGGGAGACCATAAGAATGTAATTAAATAAATTCATGTAGTATTTTGAGCTGTTTTAAAATGCACATATTAAAATTTAAAACCCAGTTTACTAAAATTAGAAATTCTTTAGAAAGAAGGTCGTTGCCATACTTACTTGTTACCATCTGCAAGGGACTTTCATCTTTTACATTAACATTTTTTAAGCTTCTGAGCCAGGGATAGCTTAACTGGGTTAGTCGTACTTCTCTGGAGAGCGTCACACTCAGACTTTACAGACACAAACAGCACAAGCTGTATGTGCAAACAGAAACCACGAGGCCAGAATAACTTGAACATATGCTTTTGCAAATCACGTTATTTCCTTTCCTATGCTGCTCACAGAACTGAAAGACGCTCACCTCTGCTGTATGGGATTAGTCCAAAGCCATCAGCATCAATAAGTAATAGTTACCCTGGCACCTGAAAAATAACTAGAATAAATAGCTAGAATTTTTATTTGGTAAATACTAATCGGGAACTGTTTCTAAAGAGATATTACACCGGGTCACCTCTTACAATCTGCAAGGTTCTGTGTGCCTGTAGTGCAAAACCACCAAACTTACCACCTGCAAATATTGCCCCTCTACTGCAACAGCCCTTTCGCTCTGTATGTAGGGTCTGCTGAAAACATGTCCTGCACGAGTGTGCAAGCTGGGGAGGAGCCAGCTTGCAGTTGCATTAGGAAGTCTCCTTTTGACCAGAAGAATATTTTGGATTTCGTTTTGCTGCTGGAGATGAGTACAGCGCACAGGCAGGCACAGCAGGTTTGACAGGCTGCAGTGCAGCTGCACAAATGCCTTCTCCAAGATCTCTTCTGGAAGAGGGCAAAAATGCAGGGATTCCCCTTAGAGACCTGGTGAGGACAAAGTTCATTCACTGGCACTGGGTTTGGCTTGCTGCGACAATTTAACTGCATTCAAAGTTGTAGTAAGTCAACAAAATTGAAAGGTTCATACTAGAGCTGCTTATTTTGAAAGCCTGAGCATATATACCCTGCATCTCCCTTGGCAAAAGAGGATGATGCTGAAGACCAAAACAAACTCCAATTTGCTTGAAGTAAATTTGATGGCTGTACAGTTCCTTTTTGCATTCAGGAAGATACCTCTAGGAAGATACCTCTAGGAAGATACCTCTAGGAAGATACCGCATTCTGTATCTTGCTACTGCATCTGTTACTTTAAAGACCATCTAACATTCTTCCAAAAGTCTAAAGTGAGACATCAACAAATGTATTCCTGCCTGTCCAATAAAGAAAAAACCCTAGATTTAATTTGAAAGGAAAATAATGGATTAGTACTAACTCACCTTTTTAAAAACAATCTTTGTCTGACTATGTATGGAAGTATTTTCCGTAAGCTAAGCCTGCATAGATGTACTTGACTTGGAAATGAAAAACTGTACCTATCAGAGATAAATAGCTTCAAAAAATTACTTTATGTTAAAGGACTTCACATCATTACAAAGCTAAACATGAACGAGTACAACTTGTCTTTCTCTATTCTGACTAAACAAAAAAAGCAGTATTTTTCTAGGCGTGAAATAATAATTTGCTCGAAGGTTACTTCCTCCCTTGGTTAAAATGGCTAAATAATGCATTGTACATGAATCACAGAGCTTTTAAAATCCTGATGTGAATCCATTAACAATTCAGGGCTGGATGCCTGCCGCAGCCGCTACATGAAGGTGCAATCCCATCGCTCTGCTGGATGGATGGACCCGCTCACCTTGGGCTATTCTGCATTTCTATCTCACTGCAGCCCCAGTGAGGCTCAATGAGTGTACTTTGTAGACGGCCCCTGTCTTAAAAAGGGGAAAAAGCACTGGTTTTCAGTAATAGTTTAAGTGTTTTGAGAATTGCCTCATTTTCATAGAGAGGAGAACTTTTATCATATGACATGGCACCAGCCTTTCCGCCCTGAAATGGCAGGGCCCTCCCCTGCGAGGTGCCGGGAGCCAACAGCTCCTGTTGAAATCAATTACAGTTGAGTCAATGGAGCTGAGAGTACTTAAAGTCATTCAGGAAGCACTTGGGGCTTGGTAAAATGATGGCATCATGTAACTTAATTAGTACAGGTAGATAATCTGATTCTTTCAAGCAGGAATTGAAAAAAGTTTGATTTTCAAAGGCAATTTAGAAAACATAACCTCAAACCGCTCTATTCCTTATAACTAAGAACATATTTATTTTATAGCTTCGACATTAGAGGCCATTAGCGTGGACTTTTCATGTAATGCAGCAAAATTATTTAGGATGTACATTAGCCATCCTTTCATTCTGATGTATTAAATCAATGCATCTAGTAATGTATGTTTAGAGAAGAAAGTACTTACACTGCAGGATATTTGAACAGTATCAATAGATCAGTTGGTTATAAATTATTTTAATATCCTCTTCATAAAAATAAAATAATCTATGAGGGGAAAAAAACCCTAAAGTCTGAGAGAACGGGTGGCTAAATAAAGGTACATAATGCTCCATGGACTAATGGAGCAGCACACGGTGTGTCAGTCACTGTCAGTCACTTTGGTTCGTTAGGACACAGACGATGCTGTACCATCTCTGCGATGGGTAGGTTCTGCAGGGCATTCATGGCTACGCTGCCATGCTTTGACTTGGGGCCAGTCTGCAAGCTGATTGTGCATTTTTAAATTTTTTTTAGGATTTGGATAATAGTCAAGGGATAATGACTTAGAATAGACATGGATGAGTTTATACTGAGATACTGAATGCTACAAAAAAGCATGGCAAACATAAAAAGATGGTAACTTCAAATAAATACTGAGACAAACCCCAAAATATGCATGATGAGAGTATGGGTGTTACATTTGTTCCCATGTCCTTGGGAACGGCAGCAAGTTAAGGGATACAGTCATGCAAATCAGCTGTGCACTCACAAGACTGTGTGAATCGTAAGGCAAGTGTCCGAGATGGCAGCGGAGAAGAAATCATCCTAAAAACCAGAAGGTGTTGGTGGCCTGCCAGGCTCTCATGCAAAGACTTCCCTCTTGGAGGGAGCTCCCTCCTACAGGGACTTCTCCCCTTTTCTGAGCAACATGATCCAATTTAATCTCTCCAACAGGTTTCCAAACACACTGGAGGAACACTCCAAAGCCGTAAGCATGTAGCTATTGCCTTTGAGAGTCACACAGTTGCACCTGAGACTCAAATGGTTTGATTAGGTTGAAGGCTGATCAGCATACACAAAGACCCCCGTGAGGGTCAGATGAGCAGTGATGGGTGAGGAACCCCAGTAACCTACTGAGGTCGGGGGCCTGCTGAGTTGCTGCTCGCAGGGCCACCAAAGGAGGAGCACCAGTGCCTGTCCTGAGGGAAAGCCACCAAGGTGGGTCACTGAGAAGAACCCCTTCCTGAATGCCTTGCAGAGAGAAGGGGGACTGCCTACAGGGTATAGAACTCACTGTGGGATGCAGAAGAGCGAGCATTTTGGGCTTGTGTAAAGCTCATTATGTAATGTTTACAGGAACTAGCAAAGGCAGGGAAAGGGGGGGACCAAGGTGGATCAGCAAGGAATAAATGGTGGGGAAATTGAAGCATGGGCCAAGAAACATAACTGTTTTGTAGAATTCCCCTAACCAGCTAGTAACCCAAGGCCTCTTCCTGACATCTGAAATGTGAACAATATTAATAGGCACTGACACAGATAAAGAAGTTCATTACAAAACATCCTAATCATTTTTAGAAAACATTTTGACATCTCTACTGGTAAATGTAAAACAGATTTGAAGCAAGCTCCAGAAGTTTGAATGCCCGTCCTTATCTATTCACCTGAGTCCAGCACTAAACTTTCATTTACCTACTATCAATAACATAAGTGTTAGTAAAAACACAGATGCAGACAGCAACACGTACCAGTCTGCGAATTTCTCTCTCACATTCCCTCTTAATTCTGCTGATTTCCTCTTGATGCAGGTGATACACACTCCTTATCTCCGCGGCTTTAATTTTGTCAGCTTGGATGACCATAGTTAAAGCCTCTTCCACTTGTTTCTTAGCCCCTTTCAGCTCTGAAATTTCTTGCTGCATTTTTATTTTCTCAACTTCAAACCCCTTCTTGGCTTCCTCCTTCGCCTCCGTGAGCAGCACCGTTTTCACCTTGTCAGGAGCCCCATCGCGTACAGCATTGAGAAGGGTCTGTAGTCTCTGGATTTCATTATCTTTAATTTTTATTACTCTAAGTAGTTCAGCTTCATGCTGTCTCAAAAGTGCTTCTCGAACAGCTTGGAGCTCCTTCATTTTTTCTTCATGAAGTTTGACTTTGAGCTCTGTTACCACCACTGTACTTTTATGCTGTTCGTGCTCTTTGATCTGCTTAACTTCCTGATTTTTCTCTCTTTCCAACTTGCTGACCTACAAGGAAAATCAAAAAAGTATTTTTAATTAGCAATGATTAATATAAATTACAATATTATCTAAAAATGGTATGGATCACTTTACAATATTAGACCTTAAGGTTGCATGAGCTTTCGCTCTAAGGCACAGACAACTTGGTGAGTTAGTATTACCACACGCAGACCTACATATTTGGCATTTTGTTCATTCTTTATGATCTAGTAGTTTATTATATATTAAACATCCTTTTTTTAAGGAGGTTCCAGGTAAAACTAGGGTCACTGAGCTCTGCCACACAGCCTTCATGCTGTAGACTTACGAAAGAGCCATTTCCTCTCTTGATGCATTTCATGTGAAGAAAATATACATTACAAACCCCTGTAAAACAGTTTCACAGGGAGAAGGTTTTTTACAATGTATGGTAAATACTTGCAATGCACTGTCAGAGTTGCCATTGGACTTGAGGTTTGGCAGGTACCTGTGGGGATCTTCAGTAACGCAGCTAATCTAGCAACACAGGCAGGAGGATTCGGGGTTGTAAAAGTGATTCTATATCTACCACAAATACTCTGGGCACAACTCTGTCTTAGCCCTAACAGAACCATCCTCTCTCCAGAAGCACCAGTGAGTGTTCACCTTGTCATTGACGTAGCCACTGCAGCTCCACATAATCCAAATCAACAGTGACAAACTAAAACCCTTAAGATACAACCTGTCCTCTGAGTGGCTATGGCTATGAACCACTGCACTTAGGCACTAGAGTACAGCTCACCATCTATGATTCCGTCCATTGCATGAGTGACTATACACCCCTGCTCGGGAGGTTACATTTGTGCACACACACCAGAAGAGCCGACAGAGTCGGGTCAGCAGCAATTTTCTGGGGTACAAATGAGAATCGTGTCTTAGGGGAAAATACGACCCACCTCAGCTTTTTATTGAAGTTGCTGCATAACGGTAGGTATTGCACTAGAACATATTCCCAGCACGAATTTGCAGTAGCATTTGCAGTGCTTGCATAGCTGACCCTCTCCTTTAGCAGGTTTATTCTGGGAGTGCACATCTGTTTCCTCTGTCTTTTCTGTCCTGTAATGTTTATCAGAACAGTCTGTGCACATACTTAAATGCTAAAATTAAGAAGTGGATATTCACTACGTTGTAACTAATTACTAAAGTGTTTATTGGGAAAAAATCTTCAGGTCAATTCTCTTTAGTAAAGATGCATTTTTTTTCCCCAGTTGATGCAATAAGGCTTCCTTGCTAAGAATATGCCTAAGCCTGCCTCACAAATGAGAGCACTGCAGAACCAAACCATGCAGGTGTAAAGAAAAAACTGTGACATTACAGAGAACTTCGAAAAGTCTTCTAAGGACAAAGTAATTTGTGAAAATAAGAAAAAGAACCCTGACAAATTTGTAGAAAAGACTTTTCTTTCACTGGAGATCAGCATAAGCAGAAATATCTGCATATCTAGAAAAAGAGAAACAAAAATGTATCATTGTCATTTTGCAAATTATTGATATTGCGGATAAAAGTCTAGGCACCAATGCTGATTTTAGCATCATATTCTATTTTTATAATTAAATAATAATGCCTTGCAATCTTATTGATTCTTTAATTTGCCCAATTCAGTGCCCTAAAAAGTCTGAGTTAACACAATATAAATAAGCATCATAAAGTTATGCAAGAAGCACAAAACCCAACTGAACTAGCCATCAATATCCAAACACTGCAGGAAGCGTGTGCGCAGAAACTAGCCTAACGTGTGTGCAAGAGTTGCTAGAAACAAACTAATGCTTAACATAATACGCATTTAGGAGTTAGCCACTATCTTGTGGAGTAAGTCTGAGTCCTTACTTCATTTTTGAGCCGGGTATTTGCAGAAGCTGTCACACTGCATCGCGGAAAGAATATGTGAGAAACCAGATGCTAAGCCAGTATTTTGGCATGCAATCCAAACTGCGCTGTGTGCGCGTGCATATGCAAGACAGAAAAAGCTCTGTGCAAGCTACTGTGAAGCCCTAAACAATTGCATTTTATCAGATGCTTTTTCAGCAATGAATTATGCATTACAGATAACTAACTGTATCTGACCACAGAAGGGCCAAATGATATTTCAATTTAAAACCATACCAAGAACTCAAGAGGAGCCATGATGAGAAGCCTTGTATCAAACGGACTGGGGAGAGCAGGGGGAAGGAAAACAGGGTCCTCAGTCTTAAAACTGCTAACGCTGCTTCACAACAAAAGGATTAATAGGTGTTCTATTTAAAAATATATATATATATACACACACAACCCCCCTTAGAAGCTGCCTTGAAAATTAGATTCATAGTCTACAATGCCTAATAATGATGCAAATTAATGGAAAAATGCAGAATATCGTTCTGTCCCTGGCATGATAATGCACGTCTCTATTAGCATTCTGGAACCAAAAAACCCCAAAGTTTATCAGTGGAAACTAATTTGGGGGATTATGGAAAAGCAAATAAATTTTTCATGCCCTCACTGAGAAGTGGTCTGAAGGCTACAGTTAAAAGCTCTTAAAGTTGAGGCTCAAGCTGCATTGGCTGCTGCTCTCTCAAAGGCTCAGGGTGAAACTGCAGCTCCTTAAATTTTGGCAGCAGAGCGGGAGGCAGAGCTGAGGCCTATTACCGCACATCTGAAAATTGTATGCAGCCAGTTTGAAGGATTTTGAGCATAAAATCCAAATTACATTAGTGTAAATGTGAAAAGGAATAACAAGCAAAGAGAATTTCTGAATAACACAAAATTGCATTCAAAACCCTCAAAGCAGACATCCTCGTAAATAGGTAAATATTTACTAGAAAAAGTTCTAGCAAGAGAAACAAAGGAGACAGACAGCTGTCAGCCCACCACTATGAGCGTGCCATCTGTTTTGAGCAGATGTTTGTTTTTCCAGAGCTTTTGCCGGCATTTAGCTATGCAATTTTTCAACTTCATTTCTTCCTGGATGGCAGGAGCAAGTGTGCTGCCCGCAGCTGAGTCCTGCCTGCCCAGGGACTGGCCATCTTCACTGCTCGGCTTTCCTACCGAGAGCTATACTGCCGAAGCACCATAGCTTTCAGAGATCTTTTGTCCCCTATGAACGTTATAGATACAAGGAGAACAATTTATAAATCTGCAGTAAAGGGGTTGCCTCTTGTTTCCCACAGAAGGCTTGTTCCTGGTGCACGCACTCTGATAATTTATTGTCGAGATCACATACAAGTCACCCACAAGTGGGGCAAAGAGTGGTTAGCAGTCAGAAACAACAGACTATCCTTATTTTAATTAATGGGGGAAAGAAAGGAAAAGATGCACACCTTACTCTTTTCTTGCTGGAGCTCTATCTGGATGTCGGTGAGCTTGGCCCTGAGCTCT
Source organism: Balaeniceps rex (assembly GCA_013401315.1). NCBI lineage: Eukaryota > Metazoa > Chordata > Aves > Pelecaniformes > Balaenicipitidae > Balaeniceps > Balaeniceps rex. The sequence continues at coordinate 55,077 of VYZW01043859.1, forward strand.
TCATTGGCTGCCTGCAAGGCGGCCAAGGCGTCCAGCTTCTCCCCCCTAGCTCGGCTGCTGGTGCCCTTCTTGGACATGGTGAGGCTGCGCAGCAGGGAGGGGAGTCCCGCCCGGAGGCCCTCGTCCCAGCGCTCGCTCAGGGCTTCTCGTCCTTGCCTCTGTCCCACTACATTTTCTTACTTGCCTGGAAGGAGGGAAATCACATAACCACTGTCAGAGCGCCCAAGGTCATGCGATACCCACCAAATGCACGGTGAGACACAAGACGTTTTTAGAAAGCACGAGGTACACGTCAGCCAGCTAAACTCCTGGCTCTTCCCTGGATTAAGTAAGAGCTAGACACAGTCAGGTGTAATAATATTTTGTATTACACCTGTATAGAGCAAAACATTTAAATCACAAACTATAAACGTTTTCTGTCACTACATTGGCACTGGAATTCACACAGTGCAGAGGATATGGATGTTCGGGAGGGACGTCCAAGCACCATCCCCTGGCACTGTCACAGCTTGGAGACAGCAACAGCTGGGAAAAATATTTTCAGTATAGACAGAATACTTTTATGTTCTTTAAAAAAAAGTCTTAAGAAAAACAATGTTCAGTTTCCTACAAATACTTTTCAGATATTCATGATGTAAATAATAGAAGTAAAAATAAAGTAAGAAGCTACAGAAGCAAGCAGAGATTACCCAAAGGCAACAGAAGCTTTATACAGGAGTGTGCAGTGTATCATCAAAACAGCAATTAAGATCTTTATAGGTTTATCTAACTCTGGTAACAATGTAGGAGTTTTATTCACACTAAGAGGTTTTGAGTCAAATCTAAGCAAACGAAACTGAGACAAGCAAATTCATTCTACTAAACAGTGGAGAACCAGGCAAAAATGGACCCAGCTTCACAGAATTCATATATTAATATAATTTGCACTCTATGTCTACCCATTAATCCCAACACATTCATAAACTATACAACATACACAATTTATATTGATAACTTCAGATTTGTCAACAAAACATATAATATTAAGTACAGTGCTAAAAGCTACACGCATTTGTTGATTTTTATTTCAAAATTCTCCAACAGAGACTTTGCCCAAGAATAAACAGCACCATTCTGGAACGGGTAAGCGTTATTAAATTCTGTAGAGACTGTGCCAAATTTACAACATCATATTATCAATGAAACTCAAAGGTCCTTTATAATCAATACTATTAAGGAAAGAGTACAAGAGTTATTGAAAACTCATATCCTTGCAAAAAATATATTCTAGCTTAGTATAACTGTCAGGCACAGGGAGCCTAAGGGCAAGACACAAACTCACTCCAAAGAATTTGCAATCTGAGAGAAAGACAGATAAAAGAAGGGAGAAAGATGGTATTTTTTAATCTGTTAATGCCATTTTTATGCTGCATCCATCCCATGGTTCAGAAAACTCTATCAGAGAAAAATCTGATTTTTTCTCTACTAAAAAATAAAATTTAAATTTGGTTAGCTTATTTCAAGAAAGAAAGGCTTGTATTGCAACATTTGCTCTGGACAGGTCTATAAAACCTTGAAAGATGATCTGAAATATTATCAGCAAGGTGTTCCCTGTTGTCCCATAAAAGCAGCCCAGGTGCAGTAAGCTGAACGCCTGCCAGAGGCTGCAGTCGCCCACCCTCAGCCAAGCTTCACTAAGGCTTCACTAGCCGAAGTCACCGCCTGTATCTGGCATCCATCCCCCCAGACATCAATGCCAGGAGACCTTCTCCTCTGCAAGCCCAGCTGTGCCTCATGTCTGTATGTCCCATGGAAAGTTTGAGGTGACAAAGGAAAGGGCACAGCACTGACTTTCAGATCCTGCAGGCTTCCATTGGCACAGTGTGGGTGAAGGGGCCAACATCGGAAACGTCTTCCAGACTGGAATGCTGAAGACTTAATGAGATTTTCCCAGAGAAAAATCAGCTCCCTTGCCAGTACTTAAAGTAATAAGACTGCTTCAAAAAGACCTACACAGAAATTAGCTGAGGACTCTTTCAATTAAATCTTTAAGGATGAAAAGGAACATAATGATAAAACTTGAATGTAGCCAAGAATAACATCCAAGGATTAAGAGATCCAGACAATAGGAATTTGATCAGCCTTGGTAATGGTCTGTCTGCACAAACGTACTAACAGCAACGAGATCTGCAGAACAACGGAAAACTGTCCCACGCGCCGTGTTTCCAAAAACCTTCAGGGAGGCAGGGAAGGTTTCTCAGAGGGAGCCCTGCAAGAAGGGAATTCGTTTCCCCTTTCTCAATCCAAAACCAGGCTATGTTAGTTGTAGATTTGCTCATACAGAGTGGGAAGGAGCCTGTGGAGGCGGCGGCTGTGGTAGCCTTTCCACATGCATTTAGAAACTAGTGGGAATGGAAGTGCTGGTCAAGAAGTGGTAGCGCCCACCAGTGATGCTACAGCTGGGTTTGTTCCTGGATACATCAAAGCTCAGGCCCTGCTGGCAGCTGCCCCAGCTAGCAGAGATGCCCTGCACGTCCCTCCTGAAGCTGGAAAAGCACACGCTGGAGAATGACAGGAAAGGAGGTGCCCCTGCCCTCGCTGGGGTCCCGGCTAAGGCCCAGGAGGCTCCTGCTTCCCCTCCCAGCACGACAGGGACCAGATGCCTCTGTGCTTACTGACCCGACTCTGTCCCTCCTGGGGGACGAGGGGGAAGGAAAGTCAGCCTAGGACTGAAGAGCTTCGTGCTCACTGCAATGGTTTACCTGTAGTTTTACTTTATTCTATGCAAAATAATGAATGATTAGTAACAATACAAAGATCTTTAGATAATCTAGGCTCATGAAACTCCATTGGCTTCAAAGACATTATGAAAACTTAAACTAATGAAGCCTACAGGCTCTTGAATGTCTAAGTATGAAAAGATTAAAATGCAGTGTGAGCAGTATATATTATTATTGATCAGGTTGATTTACCTCTGGTAAACTAAGAAATATAATCAGACTTGCTGTTCACCTGCAAGGACATTGATTTTGAAGGCAAAACCAGCAAAAAGCAACCATTATTGGTATTTACAACAGAGACTTCATGTCAGAGAATAAAAGCTTCAATAAAGACGTTACATGCACCATTCACTTATCGCTGTTTTTTCCACGCTGAAGAAAGCTGCAGATAAGATAAACAAAGAAAAGCAGGTAGCAGACAGGTACTCACTCGCTTGCGGTCTGACACACGACCTGTGATTTACTCCCCGGGAGCAGATCGTTTCTGGTGAGATAATTCCTCTGCTGCTCTGCCTTCCCTCGAGAGGTCTCAGCCCTCTGCACCGAGCACTCTGCCTCCTGCCCGCTCCTACCAGGCAGCACCATTTTCTGGTTTGGGGGCAGGACACTGGTGCAGGAAGCAGTGAGACGGGTGCAAGGGGACATTGGGGTGCAGGAGACCTTTCTCCCCCGGCATTCCTGCGTGGCCCAGAGGGCTGTGGCTTCTTCATCCTTCAATGGCACGTCTCTCTCCTTCAATGGCACATGTCTCTCAGAGCTGGGCATCACAGGGGATGAAATACTGCCAAGAATGGGCACAAACCAGAGAGCAGGGAACCCCAGCTCCCTTCTCGCAGCCACAGAGGTGTCTCTGGCTGCAGATATACATCACACTGACATGGGCTGCAGCAGACCACACAGGGAATAACTGCAGAATTGTATTCATTGTCCCGCAGACCATAAAGGGATTTACAGGTTGGAGTCATCGATCCATTTGGCGTATGCTGGGTTGTTACTCCCAGGGATAATAATGGGAAATCAGACTGGACAGAGTAAGACAGCTTTCTAGTGACAGCCGTGAGCTTCTGTGTATGCAATGGGACAAGCATCATTGTTGGGAACTACAAAAGTAGTTATTTGTATTAGTACAAGTGCCAGTCTTGTAATACAGAGACAGCAGTGTCTGCTGGTGCATGCCTGTGCACAGAAAAGCCATCTGGGGACTGGTGGACAAATGCCAGTCTTAAAAGAATATTTCTCCCAAATACCAGGAGAAAAACTTTCCACAAAAAAATGTTTCCAAGCCAACATCACTGTGCTGATACAGAACACAGCAAAGAGATGTTTTGTCATGCTGGCGAGGGAATGAAACCTGCCGTTCCCAGGTTGCTCAGTGCTCTGACAGCTAGCTAACGTGCAGTAAGCCCGGGAGGCTAATGCTGAGGTGCCAAAATTGACCATAGACCCTTAAAAAGTCCAGGCCCCTACAGCTAACAGACCAGCTCAGGGGGACACCAGCATCGGAGTGCTGGGCAGTAGCGGGCAGAGAAGCCATTTCCTATAAAACCAGTTATGTTGCCTTTGTATTTTTACTTTTTTTTTTTGTGATGAGTTATATAGAGGGGGACGTCTAAGACATATCATCTTAATAGAACAGAAAGGTCTTCATATTTCTGATTCTGGGAGAATATATTATGCATATGATTCCTGGCATGTTTGATATTGAAAACAGCATTAATAATGCATCATAAGCTGCCTTTAGCAGGGCTCATCATTCTTTTTGCCTCCTGACTTGCAATTCAGACATCAAGGCTAATTGGAAAATGTGTTTTCTAGATAGTAGTTTCTGAAATCAATGTTTCACAGCACCTAAAAATAAATGAATAAATCCCTACCCAGAGTACCAATATTTTAAGCAAAACATAGCTTAAGCAAAACACTATTCTTACAAATACTGAAAATCTTAAATGTATGATACAGCCTTGTGAACACTGTTTTTTTTCTGTTTTTGACAAATTGTTATAATTAATTCGTTTAGACAAACCTTTTTGAGTCTCTGGTGCATCTCAAAATATTATAATAGAAAGAAAATGTCATATTGTCTATGGCTGAGTTCTCACTTCCTCATATGGGGAAGCTCTTCTTGAGTAATCTCATTTTTTTCATTTAGGATTTCAGCAGTCTATAGATCTGATTGCAAGAAAATTAGTTTTCCCCTGAAAAGCTATTTCATGCTAAGCCAAAGTGCTCTGCCAATGAAATCACATCACGTGCTGGTTTTGTGGGTTTTTGTTTGTTTGTTTGGTTGGTTGGTTTGGGTTTTTTTTTTCCTCTCTCCTGTACTAACATTTGTCACAGATAGCATATTATTCACTCAGCTGCAATGTGAGAAGAAAATCTGTTGGAAATTACATGGAAAAAATACAGTAAGCAGGTAGCAAGTCTTGAAAGCGCCGAGATCAAGAAATAATTGCCAAGACATGTATTATCGTGTACATATGGTTATGTTGCATATTTCCTGTATACATTGCATGAGGATTTTTCTCTGTGCTGTTTAGATAATGATTAAATTGAGACTAGTTTGATAAAACACCTCTTTTTTTTTTTTAAATACAACCAAATGTGGGTAACTTAACCCAAACTTCCAAAGGAGCATATCTGTCTTGACCATGCTTTTACTGAGAAAGTTTCATGTTCAGAACAAAACTTCTCATCAAAACTAGCACAAGACACCAGCGTAAGCAAAGCCTGAGTACACGGGACACTCATTCAGAATGCGAGGGACTTGCGTTCAGGGCGCTGCTTTTAATCCAGTGCCATGCTCACTGGGAAATAGTGTCTTGTCCTGAAGATTTCCACTGTAAACAGAACTACCACGCACTACCATATGCTAGCAAATCCCCCGTGGGCTACCCATATTGCAAAGTTAATGTACTCCTTTACCAACAGTTGTCTGGTTTAGAGCAAATCTCAGTTTCCATAAGGGAAAAAACCCCAACCAACCAACGAACGTTTCCCAGCGTGAAGTAAGTTCTGAAACTTATCTTTGATGAAATAATGTCTGATTTAAATTAAAAATACCCCCCCCAAAAGCCCACCATGCAGTAATGAGTCTCTGCAGATGGAAGTCTAGCCAAAGTTTTGCTTAGGATTAGATCGATTCCAGCAACAGCTTTAACAGACGCATGTCAAATCCTGACTGACCTGAATTTTTCCTCAAAGATTAATCCTTCAACCATAGTTAGCTTTAAGTCATTGGTGGGTGAACCGTGTTTACAAAGCCCAAACAAAATCCAGCACCTTGTAAGCTATACATATGTAGTTTACAGAGATTCCTATATGCAGACTTACCGTATGTGTGTATAGTTACCTGTTTGCATCACACACATACATATCTAAATCACATCCACTGATTTTTCATCGTAAGTTTTACACAGTTTGTTGGGTTTTTGTAAATGCAGAACATAGCTGGGTGTGAATTATGTGACTAATTAATGGTTTATAGTAAAACAGAGGAGATTAATAGAATTTCAGTACTGGAAGATATAATTGCTACTAAATAGCAACATGTATATTTAACACCACAAGTTTAATGTCACCTAAGCATGCCCCTGTTTAACTTTACATCTATTATGGCTAAATTGCAGAAAGTGAAATAATTAGAAACAGTGGCTATTATTTAGGATGCTAATTTTTCTTTTTTCTTAGATACTCCACGACACTTAAACTACAAAAACACGTTGGCATTATTGCAATAATATTACAATAGTACACCTATCCAAATTCTCAGTTAAATGGGAGCGACTCAGAATAATTCCACTGGTTTGTGGAGGATTATTAGTGAGGAATGCATTTCAGACTTAATTCCATCAGTTTAATATTGTGTCATTCCATTATCTTGATCACAAACAAACTGTTTGAGTAATGCCATCCATTTTCCCAAGGAATTAATGCCTGTATAATTAACTACAATCAACTGTAACACAGATGGCATCGTATGATCCAAAAGCACTTTATAGAAACATTTTAAGCATGTTATTAACGCCCCTAAATAACTATTTAATGCTACCTCTCCAACCCTCTTCTGCATGAACACACAACACAGCTGGATTTGAGAGTGGAAAAGGCAGTATTTAACTGCAACACTGTTATAAAAGATTTTCAGTTCTTGGATTTATCCAATTTATAAATGAGCTTGAAAATAACAGACTCTACTGTGGCAACAAAACCATTGGGTTTTAGATTTCAGAATTAAGACTAATTTCCAGAATGACTCATCCTCATCAATTTCAGCTTTGAGGAACTGGGCAGCATGGAAGGACACTGACGGGAGGAGGAACCTCTCTTTAGGCTGACCATGGTTATCCAAAAAAGATATTTCTATTTGACAGTTTGGTTTATTTCTCAGTAGATGTGTGGCCAGTTGTAAACTAAGATAAAAATTTACATTTAACAGCAACAGACAAGAACTTGAATGGAAAGTCGATTAATCTCCCAAATGAAAACAGTTGCAAGTTGTTAGATGCCCGTCAAGCTCTTATGAAAAGCTGATCCTTCAGCCTGAAAAACATGAGGATCAGATTATTTCAAATCTGATTTTTCATTACTAAATATCCTAGTTTAAATAACCTTTTCTTGACAGTTGCTGAGACTCCCCTCCCTAATTTCAGCCCATCTCTGCCCATTTATTTAATAGTGAGCATGTCCCTTGGCCCACAAACTGATTTAGAAAGAAAGCAAAAATATGATCAAACTAACAGACTTGTTGGAGATTTATTGTGACGATGCTTTAGGGGGATGGGCTGCAGTACCCACCGAAGGCGACAGCGCTGGGGATTAACACCATTCCTCTCCCACAAACATCTGCTTGACGAGGGCAGTCCCGGTGGGGCTGGAGGTCCCAAATCTCATGGAATCAAGTGTGAGCCCTCCAGCATGATCTCAGATGGGAAGATGGTCCCTGGGAAAGACCAAGAGAGCTTTAGGTAAATTCTGGTGAAAGGGAGATCTTTTGCATTATAGTAACCAAAGAGGCAACGTGCTGCTTTTCACACTGGGCAAGCTTCTGGCAAGAACATTGCTAGAGAAGATAAAGCCGAGAGCGCTATCCAATTTAGAGATGACAAATGAGTTCAGAAAAGAGAAGCTGTTCAAATATCACATTACCATCACTTCAGAGTTGGTGCTCAGTATCACACAATGGGGCTTCTTAACATTTTAAGTGGGCAGCACTAAACGAATACTTGGTGTGAGAGCTGGAACTAGGGTGGGAAAACTGTAATGAACATAAGTCATTTATATGTATTGTCACACAATTAGCTGGTATTATTTTAGGTACATGGATTTCTATCACATGGTAACATCATAGCATGTGGAAGGGAAATAATACAGTTCTGGAAATTATTATGTGCTCTGGGGGGGTTTAACTCAGTGCTATATTCCTTCCTGAAGGAAGCTGACAATTCAATATATCGGAGCTCTGCAGGATTCAGCAAGAGCAGTGCTTTTTAATTATTGGTGTTCATCCATGTACTTGTACAATCTCTCATAACAAATTGGGAGACAAGACAACAGCATCAGATTATGTCTTCTTAAAGGAAAGAGCTGCACAGACACACACATAACAGGTCTAAGTTATACACAGGTACAAAAGACAAAACAAGAGTGTTACTACTGTCAGTTTTAGTTAAAAAGCCAAGGTTTTCACAAGTCAGAACAGCAGTTCTAAGCTGGAGTAGCACTAACTTCAGCAACAGCAAGTCATCACTGTTCTGTAGAACTGGGGCTTCCCACTGCCCCGTGGCAGCTACAGCAGGTGAATTTACTGAGTGTAAAGTTATACGAATAGCTTGGGACCCACTGAAAATAATCTTAGGCATGGGATGGGCCAGGTGTCACACCTGAGGTCAGGCAGAGGTTTGATGACAGCTAGAAACACCTCCTGAGCATCCCAGCTATAGGTCAGCAGCCCAACCAGACAAGGCTTCCCTCCACAGCACCTCTGTGCCTCACCCATGCTTTCTGGGCAAATTCTCTGTTAAAAATTGCTAACGGAGACACTAAAAAAGAAACAAACCAAACCCTCACTTATTTGTAAATCTCCTTCAGGAGGCCGGAGCTGCCCTATTTAGCTATATACACTTGGCTACAAAACAACACTTTTTTTTTTTCTTTTAAAACATCAGAAAAGCTATCGAATTTACCACTGGTACCCCTAGGCACACCGGATCACTGTTTAATACGAACTGCTGCATTTCTAATTATTTTGTAGTTTTTCACAGATTTCACGATTCACCCAATAATCAGCACATGAACAGTGTCTTTTCACAGCTAATAAGCATTACGAGGAAACAAGAAGTCAAAATACCCAGCTCATCGATACTGCACATTTTAAGTTACGCACTGAATAAAATACATGTTAAGAGAAAATATAGACATATTTAGCAAGCAGAAAAGGATTTGGAAGAAAGGAAAAAATATTGTTAGCCAACTTCATACAAGAGCTCCAATACATCTTTAGAAAGAATGCATCTCTGCAAGGAATAAAGATGCTAGAGAAGACCGATGCTGTCAGGAACAGCTGTATCCCCTTGCAGCCTCACCCACAGTCCATTGAAACCAGGCTCTTTCCATCTGTTCCACTGGGTTACGAATGAGGCACTTGAGCCAAGCTCCACTTAAGTCAGCAGGAAACTTTCCATCCACTGTAATGACCCAGTCATTAATATACTCGGAAGTCAAAAATAAGTGCCTAAAAGCCACTTCTCCAGAGCTTCAATTTAAAAGTGAAAGATACTCTCTTCAGAGACAGACCAAACCCTAAATGGTGTAAAACGCTGGAGAGGAGGAGGTGCCAGTGAGGCACAGGAACAGGGGAGGCGATGCGCTGCTGTGCTGACCCCCACGCAGGAGCGGGACCGTGGCCAGCAGCTCTCCTTCGGGCAGGGAAGGGCGGCAGCAGAGCCTGGGCCAGGCAAGGTGAGAAGTGGTCTTGCCCAGAGGCTGGGCAACCTGTCCCACTGATGGCGCACGGCCGGCTCCCAGGAATGCTTGCTGGTCCTCCTTCGTACCTGCGCCCTCCTTGTACCACGGAGAGGGAAAGGAACGAGAGACGGCTGTGTCAGGATAAATGCTAGAAACTAAAGTTATTATTTATTCTCAGAGCTGGAAATAGGATGATTCACTGGAGCCAGCCATCCTGAGGTTGCTGCTCTTTTGCTAAGAATCTCTTCCAGTTTCTAGGGGCAGAGGGATGACACCCCTGAGCCACACGTGGACACAAGTCCGAGGGGCCTCCCCTTGCCCACTCATCTCCAGGGCAAGTACAGCTGAAATATTAGGAAAAAACAGAAAAGCAGTCAAGGAGAATGAGGACAGCAGAGTTGGTTGAGTGCTTTGAAGAAAAGCAGTATGTAAAGTTTTAAGCATAATACTCAATCCTTCTAAACACTGAATGAGTTTTTTCCGGATGACCATGAAAAATATTGCCACCTTGAAAGAATTTTACATGTGAAAGCAAATTCATATTTAGCCATGACTGTACCAAATAAGAGTAAGTTAACCTCCCTTCGATAATGTTTTTTGTATTTGCTGCCGGCATGTACAGAGCCCATTCTGATTAACCATTTTTTTTGGCAAATAAACTGTCAGCTTGGCGAGCAGAACGCAGACACACTCCCATAAATCCCAGTCTGACCCAGGCACTGGGGTGCATAGAGAAGGACCCTACTGACACTTGTGCTATGAAGCAAAGTCTAAAGCAAGAACCAACAGATCCTATAATCCATGGCAAGTATTGAAGTACTCAGTATTTACATAGAAAGGGAGAAGTACTCCAATTTTAACTGGTTAAGTACATATTTCCAACTATAAAGAAAAGATCCACTTTTTAAAAGAGTTTTAAACCAAAACAAACAAACAACTCCAACCCAGCCCATGGAAGATGACTGAATAAAACCCTAAGGGCAAAATGCCCTCCCAGATAATGAAACAGAAACACTAAAAAACCTTGCAGTAACAAAGCCCATGTTTCTCCAAGGAGAGGCAAAGCAACAAGTAGGAAGGAAAATGCTGAAGGCATGTAGGAAAGCACACACTGAAGAGCAAGAAATGCTGGGTGTGACATGAAACAAACCCTCGTCTGTGAGGCTGATAACCGAGTCACTGCCATGCTGAGGATGTGCGGATGCGGTGGTGTTTTACTGCTGCTGACCTTGTCAAGGTGATTTCTGTTAGGTGCCTGTGCATTAACCAGATGTACATGGCTGAGAATTTTAAAGCTATAATCTGATTTTTTAAAGCTGATTTGATTTGAGATGCTGCATCAACCTTTCTAGTCAATTTGCTTGGCATGCAGAAACCCATTTCTCTGTAGTTTCACAGAACAGCAAGGGGGTTTAAGACTTCCTTTCAGCATGGCAAAACCAGACCCATTCTCAAATATTGCAGGCTTTTAAGGGGGATAAAAGGGTAAGGGTTGTTTCAACCACAAAAGCTCTACAATTTTTTTTAACCAAGACTAACAACCAGAAGACAGGCTGACTTTCACGGAAAACCACAGTTTGTATACGTTACCATACTCAAGACATAATTTCAGTTAGTAACAAGCATAACGTAAATTGATCCCTCTAATGCTACACTAAATGTAATAAGCATTACATTGAACATAAATATAATTGAATTTTTTTAAAAATGTAAAAATAATTGGAATGAGCGACTCAGAAGGTGGACCATCCAAACCAAGTGTGTGTGCGTATGCGATGAGAAAGTTAACAGAACTTATAGTTATAGAGCCTCCTGCTACCAGGACCAAGAATGACAAATGTACACAGAGGATTAAATCTCCAATTGCACCATGTGGCTCACGGGGCCTCTACCTGCCTACAAAAGACATCCAGGGACCAACATAAAAATTATTTTCAAAAAACCACAAAACCCCCTATCACAACAGCAACTGCATAACTGCTGTCAGTGTTTCACGTGACCAACTAAAACTGAACAGCAACTTTGAAAGCTCTCCTGATCGTTGTTGCTCACCAGCTGTGAGATTATAAAGGACAAGACACTCCTGGGCAGCACACTGGCACCAATATCAGCTGGCACCTGCACAGCTGAAGTTTGGGTCAGTTTGCTGGTTCTACTAAGGGACAAAACCGGGGCAATCTCAGGATACGTAAGTGTATGGAGAAGTCTCTCATTTCCCTATTGCAGGGGGGGGCGGAAGAAAGGGAAAAAGGGGAACCTCAGCAGCTGCTTCTGCTCGTGCTTTCTATTGTATCACTAAAATTTACTTGCTGGAGTTCACTTCTGTGGCCAAGTCACTCATTCCCGAGTGGCATCTTCTGGAAGCAGTGCCTGCTAATGTCTTATGTCAGAAGAACTTCCCCCCGTGCAGATATGTTCCTCTCAGACCAGTTCAGATGATTTGGAAAAGTGCTATATAAAAGAACTGGGAAAACATTCTCACAAACATCTCCATTTACAGATGGGAAACAGCTACAGAGGAGCTCTCTCCTAGCTATTTGTTAGTGTGGCATTTGGGTAATCTGGGATTTGAATTCAGGATTTTCCAATCTTTTAGCCTTCTGCACTTACTCCAGAGAAAGTTGCTTCTCACATGGGTTGCACTACACTGATCTTTAGCTAAGAGGATGCGTCCATCTGGCTTCTGACTTTCTAGCTGATCATCGCTCTTAACAGCAGGGAGCAGCCAGCACTGGGAGTGGAGGCACCGGATTCTGCCTGCCAGAAGCCAGTCAGGATGCCCAAGGGCGCAAGAAATGCTGCCTGCTAGGGTCTGTGTCCCTACCAACTGCTGCCATGACAGCCAGGCAAGTTCTCCAGCAGTGGTGGAGGGTGGTACCACGAGTCTGCAAAGCTCCTGGAGACTGGAGATGTGCAACATTATGTACAGCAATAGCTGTGGCTGCTCTGCTCCAGGGTAACCTGAGTTTGTTAAAGCTTTGACAGAAAATATGTAAGAACTGTGCAAAAACACACATAGATCATTAAAGCCATAAGAGAAGCCCGTGCCCAAGCAGATGTGCCGATTCTCCTGTGGCCACCTGCACAGACAGCTACTCTCCAGCAGGCAAAAGGGTTTCACAGCCTGAAACATGAGCTGCGTTTGGGCTAGCAGACATGACCTCAATGAAACCTTGCATGTTAAATATGTAACGGATGTGAGAATGTAAACCTGAATCTCAGTTTCACAGTGTACACTTAAGGGTTGGACACTTATCTAATTAACTGCTTAAGAAGATTTAGTACCGTGATGTGTAAGAAACTCTAGTCATGGATGGGGGATAGAAACAAAGCAGGAATTACTACTAAAATGGGGAGATTCACAGCTGCGAGCTCCAAGGACCAGAGCTAGGGCTAGCAGTGTTTGATATTCTGCTAGTGACCTGTAAAAAAGAGTAAAGGGTAGGATATCAAAATCTGCTGATAAGAGAGGATTATTTAGGTCAATCAAGATGAGAGAGGAATATAAAGCAAGAAAAGGAAGAAAAAATAAAACAATAACCTCAAACTAGAAAATTAGGTAACTAGGCAACATGAAATTCAATATCAGAAAGTACAAGATAAACTGTATTTAAAAATACAATTTGACATATCCTGCACACAGAGATTTAGAAAGAAAGATCAAGTCATCACTGAGGACATCTGTTGTGTACGCAGCTAGGTAAATAAGATATTAGATTGTAATAGCAGGAGATGGGAAATAAGATGAAAAGCGTTATAATGTTGCAGAAAGATAAGTGGTAGGTACTCATTATTACACTCATGTTCATCTAAAAGGAACATAATAGGTACAACCAGGTAGTAAAAGAATCAGGATCTGTGAATTTTTTGAAGAGACATTAAACAGGCAGTTATAAAATGATTGATATTATGTAGGTGAAGAGGATGTTTATTTTTTCACACTAACGCAAGAACAAAAAGCCACCCTTCGGGGCATTGGCAGGAGGTAGTTACACGATCTTCCCAGTGGAAAGATGAATCTTGCATTTTGTATCACACACCACAAACCCTGGCAGCAGCTCTACGTCATTCTGCTGCTCCTGGGGTCAAACCACCACAAGCCAAATACAATAGGGGAGAAAAACGCTGCTGCTCTGAGTCACAAGGTGCGGGGCGAGAGCAGCAGAACTGGCACAGCATCCAGCCCGAATGCGACCTGCAACAGCGTTCACAAAAGGTACAGTCACAACTCTACTAGTAGTCTCCTTGGGTTTGGTTTCAAAGCAGCAGCGCAACAGGTTTTGCTGCAAATGCCTCCCAAGTATTGTCAAGAGCAGAGCTGTACTGCTCTGAAACCCTTGCTCTGAATATACATTGCATAAATCCTTTACAAATGAGGAACAAGAGCATTCCCTGGGCTGGCACGCGGTTAGCAATGGAACCTCTGCTACACTGGTCAGAAAACATCCTGCAACACAAACTCCCCGAGGCGACCTGCTGGAAACAGTAAAGCAGAATATGGAAGAGACAACTGTTCTAATTTGCAGGTATAGCACCTACATCAGCCCTAGGAGGTAAAGCGTTAAGAGATCCTTGCTTCCCCAATCTGTTCTGGATATTACATACTCTGTGAAAGGATGCTAAAAGAAATAAAAGAAATATTGTTAAAATTATGCAGCCTGTCTTTGTAGCACACAGGGTTTGTTGGTGGTGGTGGGCTGTTTGGTGTTAGTTTGGGGTTTTTTTTTTTTTATTTTTTATTTGAGAGGCCTATAGTAAAAATGACTGCAGTTTCACTTTGTTTTCAGCCACATATAATTAGTAAACTCCAGCTTCATTTCTCATAGTTAGCTATCATTTCTACATAGTTCTGGACATGAAAACAAACTTCCACATTGCTTCACTTCTGTAAAGCATCCTCACTACATAATCAAGAGTTCTCCAGAAAACAACTCTGAATGCAAAGCTCATCAAGGTGCTTCACCCACAGCCTCCCCCATTGTTTCAATCAGGATTATCATTTTGCTTTTAATTCTACTTCTCCCCCACCACGGATGAAGCACGACACCCCCCACCCCATTCAGCTCCGATGTGTGTGGATGGACGATTGCCCCTCTGACCCAAGCTGACTCAGTCTGTGGAGCCTGTGCAGGGTAATATTCTGCTTTATTACAGCCTATAAATAGAACTGTGGGGCCTCACAGCCTAACCATGGTGCAGTGAGGAGTACAGTGAGATTGTCCTCATTTCTGGTAATGCCTCACCTTAATCCCAGCTCGCATCAAGTGTGCATTACAGAGCTAACGTGTCTCTACATCTGTTTTTAAACTTTTATTCGATTAAGTCACCCAACAGAAAAAACATTACGTTACATCTTCTTTGTGTTGTCCAGCAGCACAGAAGGATCCCAACTGCAGTTGGGTTGGATTGGTTGCTTTTCTGGTCTCCAACTAGCACCGACATCACCTCAGAGCTCCCCATCCAGATTCAAACAAGTGTCGATGCTCAACATAGCATTTAAAAATGTTTGTACTAAAATCTCAAATGTTGGACCCAAGTATAGGCTGGATGCACATTTCACTTTTGGGCTGTAGAGCTCCATGACAGAGGGGAGAATGTGAACAGTTTACACATATTTTAAGCCCTTTTTGTTTTGACAGGCTGACAGAAAGGAGCACCGTGTGCACAGAATCACGCTCAGAAGTTTACCTCAACATTGCCCTGAATCAGGCTATAATTAGGAAAGAATTAAAATATTTACATGGCCATAAAGAATGCGTACACTATGTCCAAGACAGTATTTTTTCCTTGAAAACTGTTCACTACTGCTGATGCACGCAGGATGGCAACTTCTGCTCCTGCCCTCGGGGGACGTCAGCTCACGCTACAGCGTCCTGTGCAGCGGATAGGAAGTTTGAGCTGAGCTGATTACCCGTGCAGCAGCAAAATCACAGCCCCTGAAGATATTGCTGAGCTTTTTGTTTACTTTTTAAAAACCTATTAAACAGTTCATGGAAAACATTTATTCAGTCATAGCATCTTAAGTTTAATATTTGCTTTTGAAATGTTCTTATTCTGAAAATACAAATCTGCAATTTACAAGTAAAGTAACCATGAATTAAACATCCATGTATATATTTGAAATAATAGCCAAAGACTATTTTTCTGTCTAGATAATATATACCTTAATAGTATTTCAACAAAGCCAGAATTACCTTCAGATGCCAAATGCCACATTTTAATGGTGATCAGTGAATGTTCCTGTGTCCCTGTACTACCTGCAGCTTCTCTGTTGTAAGGAAACCTAGCTGGCTTTCCTCCAACAACCATAACCGCCTCCTCCCCATATAAACTTGTTCTCTGGATTTGACACCCAGTTCTATAGATGTAAGAAGATGAAAAAAGCTTCAGAAAGCAAACAATCTCTGATTGTGCATCTGAACCACTGAAATACGGTATAGAAGCGAGTACAAACAAAGCTGTTACAACTCCAGCAAATAAACAACAGTGCAAAGCCTGGAAAAGTACCAGGCCTTAGCTACAGAGAGATTTATAAATGTGAGGAAAGCAGAATAGACTTGGGACACTAAGAGAGGCTGCTCAAACAGAAAATCATTAGCTGCTTTACTGCAAGGTATATATAAGCAGCAGAGGAAGCAAAGCACCTGGCTACCCACAACCTCACCATTCAATTTGCAAGAAGAAAACCAACAGAATTTCCCTTTCCATCAAGAAGAAAGCTTTCCAGTCATGCTGGCCACCTCCTTCCCAGCAGACCTGCTCCACGTGCCACTGCCCCTCCTGCTCCCCACCCTGGCAGGTACCGGCTTCCCTGACCTGCGGTGCTAACGCCCATGCCAGGGGATACGGGAAGATGCAGCGCTGCATCCAGAACAAGTCCCTACAACAGCAGTGACAGCCACAGCCCGTTTCCCGACATAGGACTGCACTCTGCCTTCAGAGAGGGAAAGAGCTGCCACCGTGATTTGCCCAGCATATGCCTTAGAAGAGCCATGCAACCCCAAGCCCTGCAAGACAGGAATGTAACTGTATGCTTCTACAGACTGAATTAAACTTACAACATACTTTAATGAGATTTAAAAATCATTCAGACAAGAAATGCACTCGAGAAGGATTCTGGACAGCATTTCCTCACCTTTGCTTCAACTCCAGCAGCGTGGCGTCTCCTGGCTTGTCACAGCTCCAGCTCCGAGGGGGCTGTGACTCAGCAAAGGGAGCAGCTTTTTATTTTTCAGATGGAACTTACCAAACCGTGCCAATATTACAGGGAGGATTTGCTTCCTGGATCCACTTCTCTGCCAGTCTCTCCTGAGATATTTCTACTGAACCCTCCCCATCTGGTTACGTTATGACAACAGGAAACAGTTTCTTTGGGGAAAAATCAAATGCGAGCCTGCATGGGAAGCAGGCTGAGCGAGAAAGAAAAAATTCCCAACCTCTATCTATGCTGTATTTAAAAGAAAAGGTGGCGTCTTGTTATTAGCCTAGGAGTTATCCTGCTCCTAGTCAGACATCCTCAGATCTGCGAGCATCTGCGACGCAGCTGAAGCTCGGCAGAAGAACAGCCTCCTGCCTGAGAAGCCCCCAGGCAGCCTGGTGGAGGTGGGAAGGGCCCCAGGAGCAAGGCAGCTGCCTCCATTCCTGCCCTGTTGTCTCTGCCCACTGAAAGCATCCCTCTGGCCCTCCCACAGGCACAGATCAGCTGAAGGGTCAGTGGTCACCTCGTAACCCGTGGGTGGGCTGGGCACGAGCCCTGGCACATGGCAGGGCAATGGGGTGTGTGGGGAAAGAGCTCTTCACCCCAACCACAGCCCCTGCTCACAGGCCAGACCCCGCTGCCTCCCTGTGCTCTGCACTGCCAAAACCAGAGAACTGCGCATGGAAATCTCTGCGTAGGATTTCAATCAAGTTGTGCAGACTGAGATAGTTCTCTGTTAGGCTGAGCCTACATAAGGCGGCAGTACCTCGGCGGTGCTGTAGGTACAGGTGTGCTGCCCTGGCTGTGCTGCAACCTGTGGCTCTCACTGTTAAGAAACTGAACTCGAACAGCTCAGGAACAAAAAAGCTAATCAACATTTTAAAATCCCAGGCCTATTCCAATGTAAAATCCCATCTCTTACATAACCTAAGCAGCCTAGCTCATCATTAGGCAACCCATGGCAACACATATTCAGGTATGATGAACTGTCTCCAGAAATGCTGAACATCCACAGCATCAGGCCAGCTCCAGTGCCAGCCGTTCATCATGTCTGAGATACAAACCCGATAACTACCCATCTCATATTTGTTTTCCTCTCCCTCTATGGTCCCTGCCAAGAGGATGCTGCTGTATGGGATGCATAGGGCTCCCCCAAGCCCAGTGAACCCACGGCAGCTCCCGGGTAGGATCTCAGGTGCTCCCAGCACCACTATATCAATCCTACAAGATTGTTTTCCTTACCCAAGATGTCCCAGTTTCCCATTACACCAGACAATAGAGAAGTGATTGACTTTTTTTCCTTCCCCAGGGTTATTTTCCAATTTTTTTTTTTTTTTTTACTATCTTACTTTAAAATAAAGGTAAGAAGATGTTGTCACTGCCACCATAAACTCTATTTGCTAATAACTTGCAAAAGCAAGTGCAAGAGAGAAAGCAAAGGCTTCAGGTCCAGCCCCGTTCAGCTCTGGGTGCTGCAGGCAGGGGATCACTGCCAGGTTTCGCAGACAATGCTCAGCGCAGGGAGACTGGGAAGAACCCGTGGGGCTGGGGTGCTCGCAGCCCCAGCCCTGCTTCCACCGCTGCCAGGGGAGCCCTGTCCCTGTCCACTCCCTGAGACCTGGACCTTGGAATTTAAAACCATGAGTAAGCGTAATTGTTCAGATGAATGATTAGCCCGTTACTATGGAGAATGAAAGCTGAAAGTTTACTTTCAGAAGCACCTAACCGAGAAGTGCTTGAGAGTTCAGCCTGTGACAAATGACCAAACATGTACTTTAATTACATAAAGTCTTTCCTTTCAATTTTTTAATTAGAAGCAAGAATGTGGATGTCATTTACATACAAGGATTTTCTTGTTTTCCTTCCACTGCTAGTACAACTGAATCCCAATCATACCCTGCAAATCTCCATGGATTTAATAAAGTTCTCAGGGTTACAAAACTTCTGACCAGCAGGCTTTTGAGATACAGGGTACTCCAGCACCAATCAAAAATTGGTGCAGAAAAAATAAGTATACAATTTTTACACCTATCCACAGCCATAAATCTGTTTAAATCATGAAAATATTAAAGATCATCAGCTATAGTTTAGCAGGTGTTTACCAGTGAGAACTTCAAATATTTCTTCTAACAAAGGGCCTTGACTCCGTACATACCATGGGATAGCCCATGGTTGAGGGATGTGGGGTAAAAAGCAGCAACAAGGAAAACTTCACACGCACACACATGCGCCCCTGCCAAGACCTGTGGATTTCCAAAAGCCTTCTGTGGCTGCCCCAGGGCTGGGCCCTGCCTGCCGCCGGCATTGAGTATTTCCGAAGTTGGCACCTTCTGCCCGTGCCCCACATCCAACACTGTGTCAGAGATGACACGCCAGTGCCACAGGGCACAAAGACAGACAAGGGGAGTAGCAGGAAGCCTTTGAGGAGCACCTGTCCACACCAGCACACCACCATGGAGAACACCAAAAACCACATACAGCTGCACCGCCATAGGTCTTGTCCTTATGAGTGTCATTTTGCAACGAGCAAAAACAAGAGGTGCCTGTTGGTGATGACAGGACCTTGCTGGGAGGGGAAGTGCTGGCTGCGAGCGCGGTGCTGCAGAGCCTGTGCCACGCACCCGGTGCCGCATGGGGCAGGCTGCACGTGGGCAGTGTCACCCTCTTCAGTGGATATAACACCTGCCTATAGCCACAGTAAATCTTCTACTGGTTCTGTCACCAACATCGATAGATCTAAACAACTGTGCAGATACAAACACTGGCCCAGAGCTGATGCAGTCACCGGTGTAAAATGAGAAATAAAAGGTATAGTTGAGAGCTTTAGAATGGATTAAATGGATAAATGAGTAAGAAAACAGAAGAGTAAAATTCTCATGACATGCAGGAGACCATAAGGTGAATACTTGAATAAAAAATAAAAAAATTAAAAAAAAATCAATACTAGCCTGAAGCACTACAGAATCACAATTTAAAATAGCAAGACACAAAACCCCCCGAGGACACCGCACAAGCTCTCTGGGCAGCCTGTTCTGCCCTGCTTGGCTGTCCTCCCACTGCAGAAGTTTCTGCTCACAGCCGGTCAATACACCGGCCTTGCTTCAAAGGGGTGGGAGGCACCAGTCTGAATCCTCCCACAAGGAGAGAATCCCACCAGGTTCACCCTAATTATACACTAACTATGGTAATATCTCTGAAATGGGAGGAGAAAGATGGGAGGAAAGGCCGCAACGTGTCTATTTCTTCCTCATTGATTTTGTATGCAGTCTGGCTCCTGATTTCTGCTGCTTTGTTTTCGTTGTAATATCCTTAAAATGGAATAAAATATCTTGTTTTGAGCTATATAGACATCTTCTGTGATCAAAGTTTGCCTTGCCTCACACTTCTTCCCTTCCTGCTTCTCTGTATAGCACAGGTTAAGGTGAAAAAAAATTGGTCTGACCCACACTTTGACAACTTTTTAGCATACAGCCATATGAAAGGAAAAAGAAAACAAGTTTTATCACGGGCCTTTGAAAATGCAGGTATTTGTGCCTTACTGCCAGTTGGGAATTTCTATTCCTTCTTTCCCCACCTCATACTTCAGATCCCAAGAGCAAACAGACCCCATCCTTCCCCGACGCATGAGAAGCCACCGTGCACGCCGTGTTCCTCCCCAGCGGAATTATTTTGAAGACACAGCCCAGCCAACGTGATCTGCGAGGGCTGAGCAAGACTCGCTCAATCTATTTGCAGTGATATCATCACTCTTGCTAACTGGATTTAAAGGAAAGATTACTTTCTTCGCTGGCAAACGGGCTTGTAGCCAACAAGATTTTGAAAATGTACTCAGGAACAACTTACCCACACAGCAGCTTTAAAAAACCCCAAGCCCAGCAGAACACTCAAATCCCTCCTGATGGGAGCAGCTGCAGTTGCTATGGAGTCCGGGCTGCCCGCGCAGCCCTGCCCTTGACGTGCTTTGCTTTATTTCAGACCATCTTCTGCCTGTCTTGTAGCAGACTGCGACTGCATCCCTGCCCTGTGCGTTCTCTTTTCATATTCTCTCTCTTTTTATTTTTTTTTTAACAGAAGGGAAGTAACTCTGCTGCAGATCAGTGAATTATATTTACAGTAAGATCTCAAAGGACCATAGGGAAAAGGCAGTATCTGAAGCACACTGCTACTGTGATGAACCTTGCTGACTGAAGAATTTTTATGATGGATTTATTTCTCAATCATTCTAGTCAAAATATTAAGATAAAAAAATTGCAACGATGCCAAAAATGAAACTAAAATGTTTTAGAATGACATTTGACTTTTTAAATTGCTTACATTTAATTAAAAACAAGAGTTTAAAAGCCCTGTTTTAAAATATTTTTCTTCCAAGAAGAATGCATTTGTGTCAGGTGATAAGTTTTTATTCTATCTGGGAGGGGCTTAAAGGGAGAAAGATGTTTCCCAATAAGGAAAAACATTTCTGAGATATTTCAGTTGTGCTAGTGCATGAACTAAGCCAATAGTTTTCACTGTCGTGTGTTAGTATAGGCTATCCGTCTATGGAAAACCAAAATCTCAAAGGAATCTAGACAAAAATCCAACCAGATCCCAGCAAGCCTGCAAGACCAGCTGAATCCTGGTGCTGCAGCTGACACAGAGCAGCAGAGGCGCAGGCACACCACCACGTGAACGATGCCATCTCCTCCTGCATGGCAGCAGCTTGCATCTGAGGAGCTCAGGGTTAGGAGCAAATCCACAAAGCATGGAACAGGCTACATGCAATCTGTGCTTTATTTCTTTTTTAAAGAAACACAAAAAACCCAACAGTTGCCCAGGCAGGATGAGGAATGGATCTCTTCCCACTCTAACCTAATCAGCTCCAGCAAACCAATTCAAGAGCGGTTTGCAGAGGAAAGCTTCTTAGCCAGGAAGCAGGATGGTTTTTTTCCTGCTATTGCCAAAGAGAAGGGACCTATAAATTTTGTTATTCTTTACCCTTTATCATCTCTGATGACTTAGCAGCAAAGCTAAAAATACATTTTCATGCTTCATCTTCAAAGTAGATGTGGTACAATGATTACCCTCCCAAAACACCCCCCTGTATCCCAGAGAGGATATTACAAATATTTTAGAATCCACATTAAACTTTATGAAGAGGTACTGTAAGCCTGCCAAATGTGATATTTTACATACAGCTTTGGCTCTGTGAGCTCCTTTGTAGTCCTCTTCTCATGAATGAGACAGCTATTAAGATAGTCACACATTTCTGAAAAGCAGTCTAACATAAAGTGCTTACGATTTACCGCACAAAGACATTTTTGGAAAACAATGACCTAAAACTGTTATGAGTTGTAGAGGAAATGAAGCAATATTCTAATCTCCAGGGGCAAGTTGGGGCCATTCAGGTTTCAATTTCCTTCATATTTCTGATATTTAATACAGACTTTATAGACAGGCGGTAGGCAGGACATAATCCAAATCCAGAAACGAGTTTGAATTTCCACATGAAAACACAACAGTAATGGGAACTGTATTTTTGTAACAAATAACTGCTACTAGTCCCACCTGCATGACTGCTGGCCTAAATTTAGACGTAATAAAACTGATTTTGGCTGTAAATAACATGAAATAATGTCTCAGAATTTTGACTCAAAGTCAGTCAAACCAGTGCTTGGAATCCAAAACTCCATGGAAACTTGAGGGACCTAAGCTTGCACTTATGTTACTTTAAATAGATGAGTCACATTAATATGAAATAAGCATGCATGAAATGATGTTCATAATCACAACCTTGAGCTAGCAAACCAAAGCTAAGTTTTATGAAAAGTCACCAATAAACAGAGTTGCCTTTTTTTAAAATAGCATCCAAGGTTCTGCACGCTATCACCTATTGCACCTGAAGTGCTCACCTGGGGAAAGGAGTCTGTTGCCTGTTTTCCATGTGAGGAAACGTCTCCACTTACATCAGTGAATGTAAACAATGTGTATGTCTAGGTCCTTTGGGCAAAGTAGTAATCATTGCTGTTAATGAGATGAAACATTTCAGGTCCTTAGTGTTTATCATAGTGGGGGAAAAAAAAAAAAAAAAAATCTTTGTGAGAAAAAATCAGTTTCTCTTTTGTACAGTTTGACTTCCCTCTTCCTAAAGAGTTTATGCTCTTTATAGAGAGCTGATATAAACTCATATATATCTATATGCGTGTGTATGCATATATATAAAAATATATATTAAAATAAATGGGGTTTGTTATGGCAATTGATAATAAATTGATCACAGCAATCTGAAACATACAGGTCATACCCAGTACTAAACACCTTAGCATATTATCCAAGCACTAAAGATTATTTTTACAAGACGCTCAAAGGGCAAAATCTTCGCAGGTACCGCAGAGAATTATATACCTTGAGGCTACTTCTACATTTGTGTACGCACCTAGAAGTGGGTTCTGATCCACAATTTTAAATATCCAGTTGCTTTGTTTAAAATTAACTCTTTAATTAATTAGCTACGTGCTCAGCCCACACAGCTCAAAGAGCAGCGTTGGATGGCCGCAGCACTGACGCAAGCCTGAGACAGTAAAACTTACACAACCCAATTATCAGTCGATTGTTCATCCTGCTGGTAACTGTGTTAAACATGCAATGAGGCGCATGCTCAGCAGCAGGCTTCATGCTGCAAGTCACTAACAGTAAGAGGCAATAAACAAGAGCTGAGAGGCCGTCAGCAGCTTCAGCGCGGGGTCAGTCAGCAAGCTCATGCCACCGCTGAAACAGGCAAAGGCCAGCACTGGGGGTGGCTGGAGTTACCTGTTTGGGGTATGCAGAGGTGGCCATTTTGGCATACGCTTGCATATCCCAAGTTATTCAAGAAAGTGCTACTGAAAACGCCTGCCCCACCTCTAGACTGTTACGTCCACATGTGACATGATGTGCCTGGAGCTGAGAGTACAGACACGGGGATGGCAACACAGGGGTTAAAATGATGAGAAACAGACAGAAGATAGATACTTCCAACTCTCTTAAATCACATCCAGAGTTACTATATACATTCCTAGAAACAGCGGTATTTAAAGAAGTGATAAAGAGATAATGGATGCTAAGGCAAATGAAGAGATGAGGCGTTAAGCCCGAGGGTTGGCTGGAGGCAGGAGCAATGTATTCCACAGTTTCCAGTACAGTTGTTAGCAACTGAATTACCTGGTTTTGTTTAGTGCTGGTGTACAGTAACATCTTCAAAGTCTGTGCCAAAGATGCATCTGTGGTTTTAACAAATCCTTGCATCCTTTGCTCCCTGTCTTTCACTCATGATTTGGAGATTTACATGTACATCTATTTCTACATAGACATTCCTTCCCAGGAGGTACATCTGCTCTTGAGCTGACTAACACTACTTGATACCACTGTTTGTTGATTGACACAGAAATATAAGCAGAAGAAAAATATTCATGCCTGTATAATATTCTTCAGTGTCAAATGCGGTTGTTGGGTGACTTATTTTTAAATGACAGTAATGATATTTTTAGCAGAAGCACCTATTTTTCTTTAGTCTCACATGTTTATTCATAACACTGAGTTAATCAGCAACTTTTTCCCCCTCACATAACTGTTACTGCTCTTACAGTAAAATACATCCAAACATTTCTGACAGCATCAGGGGGATGGAAAGCAGTTACTATGTTGAGATGGACAAACAAACCAGACCTGTTACTGATGCCCAGCCCCTTGCCAATACCAATAAATAGGCCGTTGCCAAAGAATAAGCATCTTGCTTGTTGGAAGCCATTTCGGATTTTTCAAAAGCACATAGTGCTGGTATAAGTCTGCTCCTGTTGAGTATCTCAGCTCTCCAGCCCCTAGCTTTAGCTGATGGAAGAAATTTCTTACATCTTTTTCTTCCACATGAACTCTCTACACACAGAAAATGCCCAACTTCTTATCTAGGAAAGGGAATGCATCATGGGCCACGAAGATCATTTGCTCTCCACTCCTGATGTTCCTCATGAGATGTTGCTAGAGACACTGGAGAGCAAATACAAGCCATGCTGTAAGGCCAGCCCCTGTCCCCAAGGCCTACCTCATTCCCTTGCCGTACACACCTCTCTCTAGTGCCAGATATAGATGGTGATAATGGAATGAAAACAGAAAAAAGGTATAACACCTATAGTTTCCTTCTCCCAAGCGAAATCCAGACTTTCCACCAAGATTATGGAGTCTCAGCTCTCCCAGGCTGTCAATGGCACAGGCTCTACCCAAAGAAGACACCAGGCCAGCAACAGCTGCTCACGCCCACATTGACCGGCGCACCAGGTACAGCACTAACTCATTCTGCCATCCCCACGGCATTCCTGGGGCTTTCACATGGTAAAGCAGTATTCACAGCATAGACCATTCATAGAAGGGCAGTGGGGATTCCTCCACCATCAGCTTAACTTTTGGCAGAAAAAAAAAATTCTCACATTGTATTTCTCATAACAGTATGTATTTTACAAGTAAAGGAGGGAAAAAAGTTTTATGCTAAGAGCTTTTTCCCAATTTTTTACAAGTCCTTTACCGAGCAACACATTACACAGCAGCAGAGCTCACTCCAGCTGCCTGTGGGTGTTCTGAGGGTTTTATTCATCTTCCTGCTCTCCTCTGGGTCTGGATGTGCCATCTCTGTCAATACCAGATTGATTCTGGCCACCTACTGCCATCCTGCTGGTTACCCAGCACTTCTGAAGAAAGTCATTTCACACACTTCCCTATTTCAGATTTTCCCTTTGAACAAACAAAATAATAATTAAAAAAAAACAAAACAAACTTTGAGGGGAAAAAGAGCATAGTTATATTTTTCTGCTCCTACTCTTGATGATGAGCCTGACACACACTCAGTTACTCTCCCTGTCCCCTGCACTGTCTGCTTTGCCTGTCTCAGCCAGCTCAGACAACCTCACCCACCACTTACTTCATGCAGGACAACTCCAGGACTGCATCAAGCATTCCTCTCTTTTCCATTCCTCTTCAAACCTGTAGTAACTCCCATTTCCTGGGTTGCTTGCTTCTCCACTGTTTTTGCTTCATTTGTGATTATAAAACCTTACCAGGCCAAAACCATAAGCCAGTCTTATCTCTGACACACAGATATTTTAGTAAGGGGGCAGAGAGAAATCCCAAACCAAAGAAAGCAACAAAATTGCCTCTGTTTAGAAAGAGCTGCCTGGCAGAGCTGCCTCAGACACCCCTGCGGGGCTCTGCCTAAAACCAGGTCAGCACCACTTGGCCTGCTGGGCTAATTGACAGTGTAATGAGGGGCACCTGTGAGCAAACAGCTAGGTTTTTTAACTCCTGCTAAGCTTGAATGTATCCTAAGGGCAGAGAGGCATAATGAGATTTCCCCTCCACTACAAGCTTGCAAACCAGTGAAGTCCAAAGCTTTGGCAGTGATGGTTTTGTCCCTATAAATCACATAAAGAGGTACGAGTAATATGTGGCATTGGAATTTCTGCATGTGCAAATCCAGGAACCAGCCAGGTGTTCAGGAAAGCTTGGGAAAAGGAGAGAAAACTAAACCAAAATACCTCCCTTAGTTTCAAAATGTTTTGATTTTTCTCTAACTGTGCTGCTAAATGTTGCTATCTGTGATCTCAGGAGATAAAAATCAGCCTTTACTATATTGTTTAAAGTGAACTCATCTTTCTCAATGCCTAACCCATGGTTATTTGAGCAGTTCACAATGAATGCCAAATTAATTTACAGTCTATGTTATGGAGCAGGAAAAAAATAAGCCAGGAGGTGAAAAGGACAGAAGCAGAACAGTCCCGTGTCTGATGGGGTAATAAGCGCAGCAAGCCTCTCCCTGCCTCTGTGGCAACCTCTGTGAGCAAACCCAGACAGCACCTGATATAGCCTTGCATAAAATACTGAGAAAAAGGAAGACGCAAGTAAAAGGTGAAAGTGTCAAAACATGTAATGAATCCTTCTGCAAGCAACATAAATAATAAATCATTCACCCCGGCGTGACAAGACTGCCTCAGCCCTCCAGGTCCAGAACCTGTGGGCACCCACCGGAGCGAAGGGAAGTCTCCCACAGCTCCTGGCAGTGCTCTGAGTTATGGCCATTGCGAGCCAGGGTCTTTGTGGAAATATCAGATGTTTGTTTACACAAATAAAATCCATAATGCTTCCTTCAAGGACAACTGGTAAAATGGACAGCTTATGCAGTAAAAAGTTGTGATCCACCAGTAAAGTAAGTTTTTAAGGAGCCATTCAAAACACTGGAAGTCCCAAAACTGCTTTGATTGGAGAGAAAAGGCTTTTAACAACTGCAAGCATTTATCTGAGATAAAATGGATTAATATTGACCGTTAAGTCAGTGTATTTCCCTTTTAGTTATTATTACTACAGATCAAGCTAATAAATTTTCCTTTAAGACCTTTTGCATTTTTACTTTGCTAACTCCATGCAAATATTTCCTTTGCCTGCAGCTTCCTCTGACCTTGCTTTGAATGTGAACTAGGGATCTTGAAACTTCCAGTGATCATCACACAAATCACAGCAGTGAGACCTGACTCACTCTCACATAACGTTTACTGTCAGCAAGCTTCAACATGCTCAGTGTATTATTCCCATTTTCCAGACAGGGAAAGGCTTTGTGGAAAGTGGGTGGAAGAGCTGAGCAATGAGCAAGGTCACCTGCGCTCCTGGCACCTGCGTGTTCACAGCCACGAACTCCGTGCTCTGCCTCATTCTCCCTTAGACATTAATGCGGACTCCAACCATTTTTTGTTAATCTGAACCATAAGTATAATCTGCCTTCTCATCCAACACAAAAAGCATTTCCCAAGAAATACTGTTGGGATAATCTGGCCTTTCTTAGCATGCAAGAAGTAATTAGACAATAATGAAATAATGACTTGTGATTAATCATTTTATTTTGCTAACAACACAAGCAACACGTAAAGATAAAAATGCCAACAAGCATCTCATAAATCGCTATGGATGTTTACTGCTATGGACCAAATACTCAGTACTTGCTAGCTCCTGTCTTTGAACCAGGGCAAAATTCAGATATCACATCGTGGTACACAAATCTCTGCAATTCTCCAAAGTGACAAAGGCTGTGGCTATAAACTACTGTCTACTTCAACATATAAACATGACCATATCAACTATGTTTAGGGAACTTCTTTTCCTACTTATATGAAAATCTGAAATTTAACCTTTAAGGTAAAGAAAAATATGTGCTTTGGATGGTTATATTAGATTTCTACTATGCCTTCAAGTTTCTCATGAACTTTCTTTGCCGATATTTCTTTTCAGATAGAGTAAGAAAATATCACATACAAGAATGAACCCTGTATCTATAAAAAGCCAACATTATAGAACATTTTGATGGAACTTCAAAATCTATTGTTATCCTGTGGTGTGAGCACCAGTTACTGGTTGGAAAACACCTTCTGATTTAGTTTTATCCAAAAGGAACCCAGATTGTGGATGCTGAGACCATACCATCATGCAAACCAAAGTGCAAATGGGTATCATTAAGAGATTTGCTTTAAAAGCATTGCCCTCATCCAAACTAGACACATTCTTATGATAAACCATGGCTAGAATTCATTTGTTATGGAGGCAGCTAGCAAAGTAGTCCAATATCAAATGAATCAAATCATTATTTTAGTATAGAATTAGTTAAAATACAAAATGTAGCAAAAACTTTTCAGGAGGGCCATGGGAATATTAGTGTAAGGGTCCCACTAGAAGTTAGTGTGAATCAGTAAATCTTCAGACACTTTAGATATTTAGCAAAGTTGTCCCTCTGGGCATATCCCGAGTCCCTGAAGCCAGTAAGATTTACGACATTGACTTGGTGCCATGAGAATCAGGCCTTTTGTGTGTAATTTCTTTTTTAATTAGACACCGTTAATACGGAGTTTGTTTCAGATTTACATCCCAGTAAAATATAGTATGTGCCATCTGGAGTTCATTAATGCTGTCCTTTACCTACAGCCAGGGGACACATCTATTATGCAACTAAGGGTCATGCAAGACAAAACAGAGCAGTCAGCAAAAAGATGAGAAGTCTTTTTGGCATTAAAAGCCCAAGATGAATCAGTTCCATCTATACTGATTTTCAAAGGGTTGAAATAGAGGAATCGGGATTGCCACAGACTGATGGCCACTCTGAGCAGCATCTCAAAACACAGCAGTCTTGCACAGCTAACAGTTTGCTCTGCAATCAATACCAACCTACTTCCAGCAGAATAAATTCTGGCTATGAACTATGACAAAATCAGCCTCGTGCAATATCCAACATCATTTGGGCAGCAGCTTTCCAGACCAGATGCAGGTTTCAGTTAGACCTGGGACACCTCATCCCAGTCAGTCTGGGAAAGCTCAGGGGGCATCACCCTCCTTCGAAACCCAGACCTACAGCCAGCCTCACCAAGCAGCCAGGCCTCCCAGCTGTGTTATGAAATGGCAGCTGAGCCTGGAACCAACAACAGGAGAAAATGAGAACCCAGAAACATTAGCTAAAAGGACAGAACACACACATTCTGCATCTTAAACTGACTCTTCTTTTCACCCGAGCTCCATGAAAAATAAGGTCCCCCTTTGCACATGACCTTGTCAAGGTCAAACGACCGTGGCACCGGTGGAATAACTCGAAAAAGCAGCACAACAGGATATCTATTGGGCTTAAAGAACGACAACGCTCCACACCCTGCTGCTTGCGTGTGTGTTTGAGGAAACAAATTTTGTCCCCCAGACATTTTCTCAAGCCTTTCCGAACTATTTCTCCTCAGACACTGCCTCTGCTTTTATGGAGTACAAAAGGGAGGGTCACGCTGGAGGATATAGGAAGCTGTACGGATGGAATTTATTGAACCTACATTTTGATTCTGCATGATCAGCGAATAACAAATCCCTAATCACGTGTTCCTGGAAATAATGATTTGTGGATTTGCATAGAACTGAAGAGTTTTTTAAAAATCTACAAGGATGTCATTCTCCATTAGAATAATTTCTACAGAACAGGAATATTACATTCCTGAGATCTTTTGGGGGTTTAGGTCTATTTGACTATAGAGCACTTGGCTGTAAGTGCCAAAGGAAAATCAGGGAACTACCTATCTAAGTTAGACGACTGGTAGAAATTGCTTAGTATTTTGCCACCAATAATAGCCAACACTTGATGCTCTAGGGACAAGTAAGCTCCCCTTTTCCTTCGCGTGCACATAAATGCTACTAGCCAGTTGTGGTCAAATAAAGATAAGGCTACAGGAATGATTTGATTTGGAAGTCTGAAGTATTGGCCAATATCTGGCTGCTTTTACCACAACATATATTAGTACAAATGCTGTTATCTGTCTTAAAATTACTCAGTCCTGTTAGAGTCTCACAACCTGAGTAGTTGGGTGGAATAGCTTTGTGTTCAAATCCTACATCCCAGTCAATTGGTTTGTGTAAAATTTTTAGAACCTTCTTTTTTTTTATTTTTCCATTTAAGCTGAACCTCTGCTGTTGATTATACATGAAGAGCTGCACTGGAGAAAGTAACAAACGTAGATGTTCGAAAGGAAAGTGTTAACAAAGATCGTGATTTAAAGGCCTTCACTTGTTAGCATTCATTTGCTGACACGATTTTGAATTTGAGCTATCCGCAATAAAACATAATATTTCAGACATGCATTTTGAAAAAAAAAAAGTGAAACAAAGTTTTATTCTTCATATAAATTGACAGCGCACTTGCAAACTTTCTGAAACATCACCAAGTAGGAGGTGTTGACAACTGTCACTTTCAGAGCATATAATAAGGGAAAGATTTATAGGCACACAGTTCCACAAATATGTTCAAGACTAGAATTTTTCAAGACAACCAATGGGCCTTAAGCACATTCCTAAAAGTCATCTTAAAATGGGGTGCTATTTTTTCCATCAGGGCCCTAGTGACAAATGCAACTTCCTCTAGTCAAAGCGTTCTTGTATCCTCATACCAGTGTCTTTTGCCTTTTAATTCACCACTACAAAAGCTAAACTTTCTACCAGTCTGATATTTCTGGGTGAAGAACAAGCAGTTACTACTCAGAAAGCTGACAGGAGCCAATACAAAAGAGATGGAAAGTCCACTGCAAAAGTAAAGTATTAAGACAGCCCCTACACCAAACTTTCCATTTCTGAGCATACTTTAAGCACCTACCATGCACTTAAACATACAAAGAAGAGTAAAAGTGTAGGTTAAAAATGCTGTATGTCAGCTGAGAGCTGTGAGCCTAGACTGACAGCAGTGAATGTCTCCTGCCAGTAAATTATTATTTTATACTGTACACATTTCTCTGGAAGTATCATGATGTGAGATAATAACAGACAAAAGTCAATCTGACTCCAATGTATTTGTTTTCTAATTTCTGTCTGTATTTTAAACAGTGTCAGTAGAGGCACAGCCACATTAACTGAAAGGAAAAGAAATCTCGATGAGATAAATGACGTTTAAAAACACCAAGGGAGCAAGCAGCTGGAAAAAAAATGAACTTTCTTTTTATAGTCTAACAGGTTAAACAGCACAGAATAGGAAGCACTTCTCAAGATACACAGTATATGCATTGGAGTTCAGAAAATAGGAAATATCCAAATCAGTTAGTCCATGAGCACAAAAACCAGATTACTTTGTTACAGTGATTCATCATAACTTGTATTACCCTGAAACACCAACATTCACAGCTGCAGAGGACATTTATCAACAATTACAGGCCCTGACATTTCAACTCAATCATATATGACAGAGACTCTATGAAGATCCTGACGAATAAATGGAGCAGGAAGGTGCAGCCCACTTCACCAATGAAAGGCAGAGACATTAGCTTGGATGGGCTGGCTGGCGTCCTAAAGCAAAGCTGTTGCAAATCAGAGCTACGTTTATTAACCTCACCAAAGAGAAACTAGGTATTAAGGGGGGGGGGGGGAAATTCCCAAACATAGAATTTGAAAATGGATTATACAAAACCTTTAGGTAGTAGATGATTCATGTGTAACATATAGATATATATAAAAAACACACATTATGTACATATTTATATATGCATAAACATATATAGGAACTAACCTCACAGGCATGCTCCATCATGATGCACACTGCTCGTCTGCTTTACCTGAGGGTAGTACCATTCCTTGTATGCAGTGCACTTCATTTTAAAACCTGTAGGCTGTTCCTAGCAGACAGATTTAAAAGGATTTTTACGATTCACGCTGCAAAAGGCTAAAAAAAAATAATCCATCCCTGCTGCATAAGATTATATTTTCCATCTCTATCCTCTGAATAGTGGAATCAGATGAGAAATGATTCATCAATCAGTCCGGGGAAGCATTTAGAGGACAGAGAAGAAAAAGAAAAAAAAAATCAACCATACAGTAAAATCTGCTCACCATGTACACACCCCCAAAGTGAAGAATCAGACCAGCCTAACTGAGGAGAAGCTAAAGATGAATTTCACAAGAAGGCTGCAGTTGCTGGGTGATGCACTGTAAATCCTGCTCCCTCCGGGGAGAATGAGCTCATTGCGAAGATCCAGCAGGCGCCCCTCAGCCATTGCAGTGTCACTGCAGCTTGCAGCTGAGTGCAGGCACGTCATCACACGAGCTCCCTGAAATCTGAAAGCCCTCCCTTTCAGAAATCTAAGTCAAGCATGCTGGTGTAAAACCAGCTCACCTCCAACGCAGACTGAGGTCCCCTTGTACCTGGATGCTGCTAGAAGGACTTGGCATTTTCAGCTTAATTATTAAGCCAAAGATTTGCATCCAGCACAGACTGAATCTGAACTGAACTCCTCCTGAAGCAGGGGCTAAATTACTGAAAAGGGCAGAGAAGATTTGAAGGATATTCAGATTTAAAAATAGCTAGCAGCCTTTGCACTTGCTCCCAGCAAAGGAGATGGAACCCAGTTATATTGAAATCCTTACATGTGTAAGTGCAGGGCCAGGCATTGGAGCTTATCACTTATAGGACTGTCATTACTGAATAACCCCCTACTCTGAAATTATGTGGAAATGGTAATATGGTGGAAAAAAGGCAGGTGTCTTTACAAACTCCTGTAAGGTATGATTTGAGAATTAAAGCACTGCAGATATGAAAAGTGTATCTTTAACCCCTAGCTTGCTGTCTCTCGTTACTTTTCATAACCGAAAAATTTTTCATTTTCAGTATTCAAACTCACCACACAGAAGGTTCCCCCCTACATCAGAACTGAATAACAGATACAGATAAAATGAATGTATTTGGTTACAAGATACTTATAACAGCCCCACACTGCAAAATAATCCAGAAGTAAAGAGTATATGGGGCCTATTTATTTGTTTTTCATATTTTCCTGACAGTGAAGACTGGGAACCATTCCCAGTAGATGTCAGTGAACTGCTGACAGGCATGACAGAGTGATCTGAGCACAGCACTGGAAAGCAGAAACCTACCCTGAAGTATATTCTCAGTTTTTAGAAGGGAGGGTGTGGGGTTTTTTCTCCTTAAACAATACTTAAATATCTAGAACTTTCAATTTAAAAAACTGTTTTTCCCTGAGTCCAAAGCCCCCGACTCTGTGCAGCACCTGAATGCAAAGCCAAGAAACGTGTGCAACTTCTAACCAGATTCCTAGAAACTTGTTCCTATTTTTGTGGTTAACCACTGCTGTATTTCTCATGCCCTCTCTGCATTTTAAATATCCTTTGACAAAGGTACACGCAGTGGCACTCTGAGAAAACCATTAGAACAAAATTTCTATTTACTTCATAGAAACACCTAAAAAGACAAAAGTATGACAAGATTTCTAGTGGTGGGAAGCTGCAAGAACAGAATCTCTTTGGTTTTTGCTATCAAAGTCATAGACTAAAAATTTTCTTTTTTTCTGTCCATCCATACTGGGCGGCGTGGTGTGAAACAGCAGTATTATTCACAGGCATGGACTCCTCATTTACAGGGGTGGTTTTTCGTAAGCCCCAGTCCTGGCTGCTTATCTGAAACTTTCTGCCTCTTTGGCATCCCACTGAAGTCAGTAAGCCTTGCCAGTCTACAAGAGACATTGCAGAATCAGTGTCTCAATCTACAAACACAGAGCTACTCAATTGAGTGTCAAACACAGGCAAAGGTGCACTACCAACTCCAGAAATCTCTGTCTTCAGTTTTTACAAAAACTCAGCACTTTTCCTTGCTCCTTTATCACACAAATACTTTTTAAAATTAGATCACCACACTACAGCTCAGCCCACTCCATGATGAGCAGACCACCAAATCACACATAATCCAGCTGGTTACCCAGTTTAGCCCAGGAACCATCTCCCTCGAGATGCAAGGATTGGCTGTGGCTCTGACAAGAGCTGTGCAAACAATAGCTTTTGAACCGTTGGATAAATAAAACTATTTTCTATTTTTAGAGTTGAATTGCAACATTTTGTGGGAGTTTGTAAGTAAAACAAATAACATTGAACACAGTGTTGTAAGTGATATAAAGCAAGAGGCCATCGTTAGTTTACATCACTCAAAGAATCGTTTTTTGTTTTTCAGCTGGCAAGTGCTAGGGAAAACGTGTTCTTCTGGCAATTTCCATTTACTGAGCTGTATCCACCGCAGGCTTGTCCAAAGCACTCCACTGCACAGCGCTTTATCACGCAGAACAAAAATGTTAATGATCTTTAAAAACCTGAAGTTGGCAAGTAAATAAGAGCTGAAAAAATTTTTATGCTCTACTTTTCTGATTCACACTAGAAGCAGTCAGAATTTCTTCCATTTTAGAGGCTGAAAAGCAAACCAACAGAAGTCTGGTTTTGGTTTTAAACATTCTGATTTCTGACTTTTTTGGCTATCTCAGCATACTGTTTACAACTTATCTGTAATACAGATCAGCAGGTCTGTCAGGTGATTTTACACATAGCACTCTGTGCAGCTATCTACAGAAACTGGGCATGAATCTTTTCCTCAGCCTCTTACTCAGTAATTGCTAGAGATAAATGTGAAAGACACTGTACAAAACGCACAGCAGAGCCCTGGGATTGCAGCAGTTATGCCAGAGGCAGCTTTCTTTTTTTTTAACTCTCCAAATGGAACAAAATGAAACCTTCTTACTCAAGAAAATACTGTGATGAGATCTTGAAGTAAAGGGTATTAAGGAATGCTTTGATAACTAGGGACACTGGTCTGCTGAAGAATATGCATACGGCAGGAGCAATCAATGGCCACATTCACTCCAGATCCTGTTCTGCAGGAGATTGCTTTGCACCTCATCCTCTGGAGCAGAATAATGACACCTCAGGGCTACAGTCAGATAAAAGATGTCCTGAGAGAGCCCTTCTTTGCTTGTCTTTCAGGTAAGCTTCAATCTGCATTTCTAATGTCAAACCTGGTTCTATGAGCATCTTTTAGAAGTAAGAGAATGATATTTCCGAGTCCTAACAGTAGAGTATCCATTTGAATATCTAAAATAATTTAAACCCTACTTACAGTCACTGTGTCGTTTCCTGCACCTGTCCAGGCTGCAAAGCTGACTGATGATTCTGTAAGGAATGAATGATGAGATTTTTGTCACTGGGCCATCAAAAATTGCTGTAAGACAGAAATAACACATAGAAAAGAGACAAGCATATGCAAGAAACAGTGATGCATGCTCATAAATTAAACTTGAAGAAATCAGATCTTGCAAAAAAGTAACAACATTGGCCCAAATAGAAGACTCTGGCTCTTTTGTACTCAAGTCTTGGTTTTATTTCACCTCTAAGAGGATCTCATTTCCTCTGTCCTCTACCCCTGTAGTGCAAACGTCTTTTCAAACCTAACATTAAAAATTATACAAAAGGAAACTTCTGTGTTCATTTAGTTTCTCCCGAATCCTGATGGATTGGGGAGACATTATTTTACTCCTCTCTGCTTCCTTCATTACTTGTAAGATGTATGTCCCCTTTGCAGTCTCCCTGTCTGATCCCATGAGCTCAGCTGACTCTTGGGCTGCCAGAAGCGGTGCACAAAGTCAGGGTCCTTGCCAGCAGCTTTCAGGACTGGTGACATTTGTGGCTGCCATTTTGTTGGGGGCTTCAGGGGTGGCGGGGAGCAGGCCTGAGGTGTGGAGGAAGGCTCTGGCTTCAGTCATGCCATCCCAGAGGCAGCTCAGGGGGCTCCGAGCCTCTGATGCCAGCGGGCTCAGGCTCCCCAGCGGCACCCAATGGCTTGCACCCAACGGTTTGATCAGTCCTATCCAGTTCTAAGCTAATATAAGCCAATTTAAGAGTGTCTACATAAGATTCTTCCCATTTAAATCACTTTAGAAATACATTTGCTTAAACTGATATGATTATAAAGTGTAGACCTAACCCCTAATTCCTTTTCTTCTTTAGACTGTATATTAAATCAGATCATTAAATTCACTGTGTCAAGATTGCTTTTTAAACCTCCGATATAAAGAAGTCAAAACAATAGACTGTGTATCTGTTAGATCTCCTCATGTCAACAGCCTGGATAAGCATGAACAGCTCAGAAATGAGTATCTGAGAACAGTTTGGTAGTTAATGATGAACACCATTCCAAGAAATGCACAGCATAAAAATATACATACTGGTTTGATTTCCAGAGGCAGCCAGGAAAGTTGATAACTGAGCCATTGCTGGCAGTGAAAAAAACAGACGAAGTAGTTCTCAGATTTCAGCAGCTTTTGAGGACCTGCGTTTTGCACAGGTGAGCAAGATGGCGGTACTATGCTGCTGGAGAGGATGAGAGCAGTGAGCTTCATCTCTTGTGTTGTGCAGAGTGATGTCACCATGTGAAATGATGTAGGCACATTCTCCCAAATCAGTCCTGAGACTGCCCTCTGGTTGCACCGTATCTATTATAAAGTTGGTACAGATGACTTTGATTTATGCCAATAAGAAACCAAAGAAAATTCAATCAATATTACCCATTTTTAAACTAATTTAAGTTTATAATCAGTTTGGGATTACAAACAGGTTTTGTGTAATGCCTAAAAGAATTGTTCCTCACAACTGTTGCAAGCTGCCACATCAGTACAAACCCACATGCTTAAAACTAAACACAAAGTTGTCTGACCAGCAAGCATGACTTTATAACTATCTAAAATACTGCCTTCTTTAGTCCATGGAGGAGGTGGGTCACTGCCTCTGATTTAAAAGGAACTAATCAATATATGATTGTTCTGTTGACATGCAAGTAAACAAAATTAAAGCAGGTTCCAGCCTGAAAGAGGATCACAGCTTAACAAATCGATAAGCTTTTAAAGATTTCATCCAATACAATTCACAATTTTCCGTTATCACAGCAGAGTGCTTTTCTGGCAATAACCAAAAATCTTTTACCATAAAGATTTATATGAAAATAAATGTATTCATCCAATTACTAATGAAAGATCCCAGAAGTAAGCTGTCACAGCTGTATTGTGTTATCTACTAGTATAGAAGAAGATTAACTTGACCCTGTTTTATACCTGCCTTAAAGCAGAAAAGGCTTCTGGTAAATTGATTCCCTGAAGGGAAGATCTGTCAACAGAGAACAGGACAAAGAGAAAGCGAGTGTCAGAGATGCATTGTGCGGTGGGGACGTTTCAGTGCTGGGTGGCAGTAGGAGCAGAAAGCTGTTTGCAAAGGCTACCTGGCAGATCCTGGGCAAGCAGCACTGGCAACTGGCATCTGCACAACACACGCTGCACCTTTGGCTGCCTGCCTTTGGAGGACTTTCAAATTATTCTAATCTTCCTTTTTGAGGGCTAGGACTGAAGAAAGGGGCAGTCACTTCTTTTTGTCAAGGTCTGAAGCTTTTCTGAGCTTGTTCACGTCCTCCTTGACTTGACTGGATGACTGGTCTCTCTTGCCTCTTCTCTTCCCCCGCGCCAGGCGAGCAGGGCAGGGTGGTGACAGCAAGCAACACACCCCATCGAGCCATCGTCAGGCAGAGGCAAGTCCATAAACCGGGTCAGAAAATCCAAATAATCCAGGAGCAGGGCTGGGAGCGGGCGCAGCACCTGCACCACCGCTCTGAACAGAAGCAAAGGCTCAGGGCTGGGCTCCACCTGGGCTCCGGGGCCACAGGCAGAGGGTGGGTGGGAGGGGGCCCAGGGGCAGCTGCTCAGGGTGGGGGGCCACCGGTGCGCTCAGGGCCCTGGCAGGGTCTCTGAAGAGTTTACTCCAGCTCTTGAGCACAGATATCACATTTTAGGCACATATATATGTTTATTATAACTACCCATGTAATTATACCTGCTACACCTGTAATTACACCTACAGCAGTAATTTTTTTCCCATTAACTTAAGATGACCAAAGTCAGAGCAGACTCTGACCCACGGTTTGCAATATTAATTATTTTTCAGAGTCACAGAAGTGCTGACTGAAAAAATTCCCCAAAATTTAATTTTAACACTTCAGTGTTTACTACCCAAATGATACTTTTCCCAGCAATTTATGACATTTTTTCTCTTAATGCAATAATTTTTTTTTTAATTCAAACCCCTTGTCTGTGATGTTTACGGTAAGGAATACTGTAAAATCATAAATGCGCATTCCGGGGTTAAACATAGCGAACTTTCCCTGGTGTTTCCTTGTTGGGAAATAACTTTGCAACATTGTAACAATGCTGCTCCTTTTGTTTCAAAATAAAAATCAATTTCCCCTCCTACAAGGTGGAGAAAGTAATTTTATTTTGAAGCAAACCAAGTTTGACTGATGCGCTCCCAGGGGTGCACTTGGAAGTGCCCAGCTGTGCCCCCCCAGCCTGCAGGCACACGGGCATGTGTCCCGGTGCTCTGGCCAGGGCTCCTTGCAGCGATGCAGAGGATGGGGGAATACTGTCAAGTATTGATAGAAATACTAAGTGTTGTTTTATTATGAATGAACAAAGTTCCTACTTTAGAAGAGTTGGCCCACAAGCTGCCTGTTCTCATTCCAGAATATTGCTGCAAATCCCTTAACAAAATCTCCGTGCATTACTGGTAGCAGGTAGAGCATTGCTCCAAGTTCCCTTTTATACCTCGCCCTTTTGCTTCACCCAGCACGCTGGGGCAGGTGAAGAATCTAATGACCTGTAGGCAATTTCAATACACTGGATCCCAGCTAGGTATTTCCACCACACCAGAGAAACAGTGGGCTTGAAACTACGACGCCTTGTCTTTCTTACCTTCCCATACAGTTGCCCGATTATAAAGCGCATCCTGCAGAGAGGAAAAGGTGGGGTCAGCTCCTCTCTTCTTCCCAGGAGAACAACAGGGGGCGACTTCATCAGGAAACCCTAGCAGAGCTCTATACTTTCCCAAATTCCTCCTAGAGAAGAGCCTGTTGCTGCCGAAAACCAGTAACAGAGGAAGCCAGTTCAGAGACAATGTGGTATTTGTGCTGCCAAAACAGGCAACAGCCCATGGCAAATATGCTGCTTCACATAGGATGTGCACAGCACCAGAAGACACAATACCTGTCAGGGCTTTTTGTGCTAGTAGGAGACATTGTCACAGCACGTTTCCGCCTGCGATGAGTACCGTGGAGTTACTGCTGGCTCCTAGAGCGGAGGAAAGCACTGTTCAGGCCTGTTGATTGGGGGATATCCCGTGGCTGTAAATCTCCTCCACATAGATTTCTTTTTTTGGTGGGAGAAGACTGAAAAGCTGGTTGTGTCAGTGGGATCGCAGTTGCTTTGGTGACCCCCTCCTCCCACCTGGGCCAGTCAGCGCATATTCGTGTCAACACAGCGTTGAGCTTTCTGTCCCTTGAACACTGCCGCCGTCCCTGAGGCACCCAGGTGTAGGATTCACATGGCGAAGACTAACACGTTCCCGGAACGATGAACTTGCTCTGCTTTTCTGCGTTCAAGGCCGCCTGGATTTCCCTTCCCGGGCGAGGTGCAGAGGCGGGAGCGCTGGACAGCAGAGAGCAGCAGAGAGCTGCGGGATGAGCACCGAGCCCGCTGGCCCAGAGGCAGCCTCCAGCTTTCAGAGCCACCATCCA
Organism: Balaeniceps rex; assembly: GCA_013401315.1. Taxonomy (NCBI): domain Eukaryota; kingdom Metazoa; phylum Chordata; class Aves; order Pelecaniformes; family Balaenicipitidae; genus Balaeniceps; species Balaeniceps rex. The sequence goes on from VYZW01043859.1 coordinate 94,927, forward strand.
TCCGGCCTGGTGCATGAGGACGTAATAAATAAACGTATAAACATAGGGAACTTGCTTCTTGAGCAGCTCTTCAATTAAAAATTGTATTTTGTTCTGCCAAGGACAAATTTGCCCCTAAGTTCCTTAAGCAGGACAGAATTGATTTTTAATCATGCAAATTAAATACAAATCTCTCAGCAGATTTCCTGTGGTCAGGCATAACAGAAGATAATTTTAGGCACTGGCGTGCTTGGAAAGGCTGATCTCTGAAGGGGCTGTGTGCATGCTGTGTCCCACCTCTCACCGCTGCCTGCCTGCCTGCCTGGGAGGAGCATGGCAGCACAGCAGCCCTCCATCTGTGCCCAGAGAGAGCTGCCCTGGGCCTGTGCTGAGGAAGAAGTACAGATGAGGTCCTACTTAAAGCCCTGTGGCAGTCCCAGGAGGCCTGGGACTGAGGCGTGGAAGAACTGTGTGCTAAGGATGGACTAAAAGCTGCAGAACTGACCCTGAAAATCTCTTCATCGGCCAAACTGTTACTCCACTGCATCCAATAATCCATTGGCTGCACTGAGTATAACACACATATTAATAAAGTCTTGTCTTTCTGGGAAGGTTGTAGGTTAATGCTCCTCGCTGTTATAGTAACTCACTGAAAATTTACCAGAAGATTTATTTCACTTGGGCTTCACGATTGGCTACTGCAGAAAGGCACAAATGAAAACAGTTTCAGCCTAGAGAAAATGCCTGCATCCTCTGATTAAGTAAACAACACTCTACCAATCCTCTGGCTAAACAAAATAAAATTTTACTTATTTGTCTTTATAAATTCCCAGCAGTAAATCAGTATCTGCTTTGAAATGGCAACACTAGTCTTTACTAAGTGGTTTCCTATTTGGAGAGCCCTCGCTGTCTGCTCAGCCTTAGTCAACATTAAAAAAGAGAAGGAATTCATTATCACTTATTTCAAGGCCGTGTGCCATCAGTTTGAGAGCTGTCAGAGACTGGTTTAGAGGCCAGCACTTGTGCCTTTGCAATCAGATATGGTTTCCCTTGAAATCCAAGTACAGTTTTGTGTTTGCTCTGCCTAACTTTATGTAGGAAGCACCATATTTAGTTACTGAACGTGAGCAGCAAGCATGCTGCAGGACACGGGTGGGTGTGTACACGTTGTGTACAGCACTGAGTGGTATGGAGCGGGAAAATAAGGAATTCTCTGAGGAAGTTACCCTGTTCTTCAGCCCGGGCTCTCCTGGCTGCGGTGGGAGGCCAGCAGGGGACTTCTCCCATTGCTCCTGGAGGCTTGGGGGATCCTCTGATCTGCAGCTACCTTTCCCCAACGGCTCCCGCCGTGATGGCGGCGTGAGGGACGGTGAGGGACCGCAAAGGACCCTGAGGGAGCGCGAGGGACATGAAGGACCCTGAGGGAGTGCGAAGGACCCTGAGGGACCGCGAAGCACCCTGAGGGGCCCTGAGGCACCCTGAGGGAGCGCGAAGGGCCCTGAAAGAGCGCGAAGGGACCTGAGGGTCCGCGAAAGACCTCGCGACCCGCCCGACTCCGCCCCCCCGCCCCTCGGTAGCGGCCAATGCGAACGGGGCGGTCGCTGACGTCACGGCAGCTCGTCCCGCAGGAGCGGCGGCGGTCAGTGCGTGTCCTGCAGCGGCCGCAGCACCGGCGCCCGGCGTGTCGCTCCGCCCGGGCGGCAGAGGAGCGGAGGCCGCGCCATGTCGCGGCTCAGCCCGCAGGAGGAGAACTTGCAGGGTAGGGGCCGGCGACCGCTTCGCGGGGACCCCGGGCTGGGGGCGGTGTCCGTGGCGGTGTCTGGCCTCCCTCGCTCGGTGCCCGCCGGCCTGCGCGGCCGCGGGCGACGCTGCCCTCGGGGGCGGCGCGGGCCTGCCTGGAGGCCGGGTGGTGCCTCCGTCGCCACTGCCGGGGCGCGGGCGCTTCGGGGCGGTCGGGCTTCACCTCGCGGGCCGGCCCCGGGCTCCGCCCGGGCCCTCTGCGGAGGCCGGAGCCGCGGGGCAGCGTCTTGCGGCCCTCCAGGCGCCCGGAGCGCGCCTGCCTCCCTGCGTTTGGACATCCCCGAGGGGCTTGCTGCTCGGGCGGCGTGTCCGTCAGCAAGGACGGGCCTGGGGGACGCTTCGCTGCCCGTCCCTGCCCGGAGCGGGCGGGTGGGACCTGGCGTGCTGCTTCCCCCCGTGCTTCTGCCGTGGGTAGCGTGTGCCCGGGCAGCCCGCCTGCGCGGCGGGTTTCCCCTCCGTTAGTCTGTGGCCGTACAGCGCCCTGGCAGTAATTGCTCGTTAAACCGTCTACCGAGCTTCGAAATAACGCAGGGAAATTAAGACTGGGATGGAAGAACAGGTCAAATTTTAAAAGCCATGATATCTCAGTTGTATAGCCGAGCTACCAAGTACGGCTAGGTTAATACAGATCCTCGTGAGATTTTGCACTGTGGTAAATATAAATCCTTCCTTGTCAAAAGAAACCATCTATGGACAGTTTGGGATGTGCCTTTGAGAAGAGATCAGGGTCAATTGCATGCATCGTGTGTTCAGCACAAGTAGGAAGCAAATTTACCTTACAGGTGAAAGATCTGTGTGCAGCTACGTATTAAATTGTGTGATTTACACGGTGATTTTAGCTATTTAAGGAGATGTTCTCATCTTTCTGTGGAGTTTTGCTTTTTAGTTTCCAGTTTTGAAAGCCATATGTTAAGAAATTTAAGATTTCCAGAGCTGATTGAGTACCTTTTTTAACACTTACCTGTACTCCCACAGTATGTATCCTGGGCTGGAACATCATATAAGATCATTCTCTTCAAAAATCCTTCCCCGTGACTCAGTCTGTTCAGCTTGCATTGCCATGTTACACGTGCTCTTGTCTGTTTGTATTTCCAACTTCATAAAAATACAGGCTCTTCTACCTTTAAATGATAATATAGCAACACATTCCTAGTGCACTAGCGCAACCTTACTCTCAAGAGTGTCTAAAAGAAAAAAAAAAAAGGAACCGTGTCAAACACATGGACTGTGATCCTTCTGTTATAATCTTAATCTTCTCTATGTTTTGTCATACATTCACTGTGCTGTACCCAGTAAGATTTCAGTAGGTAGTGTTAGTTTGCCTGCGGTGCTGATGATTGTTGAGATGTGAGCATGCCTCAAATAGTACGCATCTTCACCGAAGAAAATAGCTTATGGCGATGTATACAAATCGCTGTAGTGCAGTCCACGCAGCATGAAGTTGTTCTGCTTTTATAAGTAGAGGAGCAGAAGCTGAGGTGGGATGTGCTGAGGAGCAAGGACAGGTAGACTAGGAGCTAGCTGATACTCTCGAGGTAGCTGGAGCCAGAGCTCCATTTGGACACTGTCTTAATTTAAACTTCAATGGTTGTGATTGTTCTTTGGTAACAACGTGGGCTTTCATAAATCTGGGGGGAAAGAGTAAGGAGAAGTTTGTCTGGGTATAAACACATACCCAGACACATACCGCATACAGCCACATGGAGGGGAAAAAAAACAGAAACCAACCAAAACAACAAAATAATTGTGAAGTAAAAGAGGCTATCCAGAAAAATGTTGCTTCAAAACTCGGTAACCCAGTATGTTTCCATTAAAATATTTTGTGGTCATCTGGCTTTCCAGAAGAGAGAGATTAACGTTATTAATGCAGACTAAGCAGTTGGCTTTTTGCTGTTTTCATTCCATTTATGAACTGTCAATCCCTTCACAACCGGAATATCTTTCTTCATTTGATGTTTATATTTCACACTAGATCTCTGCATCAGCTTCTCCCCTTCTGCATACCTTTAAAACTGCTCCTTTATCCTTTCTGCTGTCCTCTTGAACATGGCTTGCTTCCTGAGCTCTGCCCCAGCCTCTCTGCCTCCAGAGCAGGAGCGTTCCAAACACCACTGTCTGTGTCTCTCCCTTTCCTTGCTTATGCCTTAGACATCCTCCCTGCTGTGCTCGCCAGAATTCCGGGAGATTCACCTGCCATCTTTCTCCTGTACTTACTGTTATGTTTCCTGTAAACTGTTCTAGCATGGGCACAGTACATCTATCTACTTCTACTGTTGTTTACACACATAAACATGTTACATGGGTAAATTCCACTGACATTTACATAATTCAAATATTATCTGTCCCTTGAGCTGATTTATAAATGAGACAACAGATACAGGTCCTTTTGTGCATTGGTTACCGCTAGCCCAGAAGAGTGTTGTTACTCAGCTCACTTAAAAAAACAAAGCAACATGTGACTGTCTGTGTTAAATATACTGCGAGTAGCAAACACATGATCTAGTTGTTGCCACATATCCTCTATTGCTTAAGTGACACCTAAAAATCCTTACTGAAAAAAGGCTAAACAAAACACAGTTATTGGAGTCTTGAGCCTAAAATATTTTCAATAAATGAATAAACAAACTTTGGCAGAGAAAGTCCTTGAGATTATTTTCTTTGGCTGCCACCTATGTTGAACAATAAAAATTAAACATCTCCCGAAATAAAAGATCTTCAGCTGCAGAAAGAGACACAATGTACTGACCAGCTTTTTTGGCATTTCATCATGTTTATTAGCTGAGGTGTCAATGCTAGTACTTCTGCATGTCATACTGTAATGTCACGCTGGGGAGGATCAACAGTCTCATGTTTTACGTGCCTTTTATGCAAAACCACTTGGTTTATTCTGGTTCTGTTTTCAATTATGCCAAGCAGGTTCCTGGGTAGAACTCCACTTCAGCAGTAATGGAAATGGTGGTGGAAACACTGTCACTCCGACGAGCCAAGAACAAGTGCCTGCCTCTATTTCCATTCACAATGGTGACATGGAGAAAATACTCCTTGATGCTCAACATGAATCTGGAAGAAGCAGTTCAAGAGAAAGTTCACATTGCGACAGGTAAACAAAATGCTTTATTGTAAGCAAAGTAAAGGTCACTATTACACAAAGCCATTTTTATGCACAAGAGGCAAAGACAAATACAGAAGTGCTTACATACGTGTGTGTATATACATATGCACGTGCGTATACACACATGCAGAGAGGAAGAGAGAGGAAAATTTCGTATCTGAAAGACTGGTGTTTAAGTACTAGAGTAATGCTTGGGTAGAAGCCTGTCCTGAAACGAGAAAGAAGTTACAGGGGAGAGGGCTCTAGAAGAGTTCTTGCATCTCATGAAGATGCCATCTTGGGGTTTTGGTGTATCCCGATAAAGAAGTCCAGCAGCAGCAGCTGAACTTCCCACTGGTGCACTGCTTGTGTACAGGCAGCAGCCTTGTTCTAGTAAATAAAATACTCTGGAGCCGTGTGTGGCTGTCATTCTAAAAGATCGGTCCTTGTGCAAGCAGTGTCAGTACTGTTCTTAAGAGCATATAACCCTACTAACACTGCTGCCTGGAACAGGAGTGTCAGAGAAAGGTGATACAAAGCAACTTGTGTTTTGTAATGAGGTACATCAGTTAATAGTTCTTAGGTAATTGCTAAGGAATTGTCCTATATCTAGTTTATGAAACATAACAGATTTCTAGGAGTATAACACAACAAAACAACTACATCTGTGCAAATCGTCAGTCAGTTTTATTAATTCATTTATTTGATTTTTGATGGGCTGTGAATTCTACAGCCTAAAGTTTATTTAGAAAAAAAAAAAAGGAACTACAGGACTCAAAATAGACAGTAGGATACAAAACTTCCTAGCCTTATCTGGCTTGTTTGAATTCAAACCAAACCCCACTTTTATTCATCATTTGCTGCCCATTGTTATTTAGGGAGTAACATGGGCCAAATCATACAGCCTCATAGGCACATCTCTGCACTGCTGAAAAACAGCTCTGTGCAGCAAGCTACTTGGCAGATTGTTAGAAAATCAAAGATTAATTGAATATGATGGCTGGATTATATCACCCATTGGCAGATTAATCTCTTAAATTACGGTCAGGGCACTATAGCTTTTTGGGAGAACTGTGCATATAAGCTTCCTTGACTAGCTTTTAGTTCATACCATTGACAATGTCATAAAAAAATTAATGAGTTCTTTCTTACTTGTGTTTCTCTTTTTATCAAGCCCTCCTCGTTCCCAGACACCTCAGGACAGTCATAGAGCTTTGGAAATAGAGAGTCACAGCAGTGGAGAAAAGAATAGCTTTCAGGTAAAAATCTCATCTTGCTTTGGGAGAAAGAATTTCTTACTTCAGTGTTTGAAAACCAGCATTAGGAAATAAGAGGTGAAGCTGCTAACGTAGATACTTAAATAACTTAGTAACTTAGAGTAATCTTTGCAGAATCAGGCTTTGTGTATTTGTATTTATTTGACTTGCAAGGATTTTTTTTTTTTTTTTAAATCTGTAACCTAACATTTTTCAGAAGAATTTAAGTGCCCTAATCTATTGTCTCTTAAAATGGCTGGGTTCTCAAATGCCTCTTTCCAGCCACAAGTTGAAAAGACCAACCTTCAGATCCTACAAGTAGCTTTTAGGAAAAAAGATAATCCAGAAGATACCCGCTAGCCTAGAATTCAAGAGAGCTGGAGTCAGCGCCTTGCTAAGCCTCCAACTTCTGGTGACCCTGAGATGTGTTCTCTATCCTGGTTTCTCTTGTCCTGTGAAGTGGGCATTATTCTTCTCTACTCAATAGGTTGATTGTGATGTAAGTCTAACAGATTGTGAGAGAATGGGATTTTACGTTAAGATGTGTAGGAAACACATCAATAGGGTGGGTATATACATGGCTACATGGGTGAACATTAATGTGCTGTGGACAACTTAACCATGCAGAAGTTTCCTCTTCCCCTTTGACTGTCTACTTGGTACATTTCATGCATCCCCCTCAATGAAATTTTATTTAAATGCACTGCCACTGGTGCATTAGGAATTTAAAAACTGAATTTGACAGCAGCAGGTATTTCTAGAGTCACTTAAATGTGACAGCCAATGACATACATTTTCAAAGCACTGCCATAGCTTTATGATTCCATTTTGTTTTAACAGCTAGTACTTAGCATTTCTACATGCTGCTTTGAAAACCTCACTGTTACTTCTCATTTCATTTTGTATATTTGCTTATATACTTGTAAAGAAAATGAGTAAATACATTTGATAAAAGAGTGGTGAAAAAGGATACTGTATATTAGCCATGTTTTATCAATATGTAGCTTATTGGATGATGACAAGCTAAAATCTTAAGTAGTCACTGTAATTAGATACTAGTTTTGATATGAAAAAATTTACTTATAAAACATTTATCAGGAGTGAAGTATTAAAAGTATTTAAATAAATTTCTCTGCTCTTCTGAAGACTTGGTGTATTATCTTGGGTAAGTCACTCTCCCTGCACTGTTCACGCGCAAAGAGATACTGTTTTCTTATTAAATTGAAGTATATTCTGTGCCTGTGACTAATTCTTACAGGGTTAGCAGTTAGCAATTAGAAATCAAGATTATATTTTACTTGGGGCCTCTGCATGAAAAGAAATAACAATGTATGATGAACTGGCAAAAGTTACCAGCACTAAGTTACTCATGCTCCACTGTGCAATGTTATTTCTTTAATTCTAGTAAGAACTCAGGACCCTTACATTTTACTTTAAAAAAACCTGATTTCTTCCATCACTTCCCTTTTTCAATGATTATCAGTGTGCGCTGGGTATTATCATCTCAGGGTCTCCTTGATTTCCTTGGCTGTCCGTATTAGTTCATGGATTATCTTTTCCTACCCAGTGTTACGAACCTTTTAAAACAAAGTCTATGTGTTTGCTGTTTGTACAGTATTTAACCTTGTGGAGTTTCAGCTTCATACACTTTCTAAATTATACAGCTGTATCAATAATAGATAGATTTAATCAGTTCTTGAAATTACATGAAATGTGCTTGGTCCCATTGCCCCTTCCTTTGTCTGAAACTCTCCCCATCATCTCTACAACTCCTACAGGAATCTAGCTGAATAAATTACCACCTTTAGGTTAGCTAAATACATTAGTGGAAATTAATTATTTTTATTTTATATTTCCAGAAAACCCTTCATATGTTTAAAGATCATTATTTAGACTTTGAGAACAAATGATCAAAAGTTAGAAAACCATCAGAATATTAAAGTTGCCTGGACAATTTTATTTCTATTCTTAAGTGTGTATGTATGCATACATAGCTATTTTAATGCTATGATCGGATACTATTTTTATCACAAGACCTTGGCTCCATTTAATGCACATGTATTAAGCAAGAAACTATATTCTTGTTCAGCATTTATGCTGTAATTCACTTGAAAACAAAGCCAATGTTTGTTTTTGGTTTTTTTTTCTGCCCAGATGTGTGCAGATAGACCTGGGCTCACTTCACCTGTATTCCCAATACTGGCCCAAAAGCAGGGTCGCTTTATGAGACTAGAATTAGTTTCACTTGGCTTGTATTAGCTTGATCAAGGATCTTCAGATAAGTATGACATCCAGCCAGTTTTGAAAGCAGGCAAACAGTTTCTTCTGCCAAATGTGAATCAGATGTGTGAACTAGAGATATTTTCAGATCCTGTACGTAAGGATTAAATGCAGGGCTCTGGTGTTTTATTTCCACAGTAATCTTTACTTAAGCAAATATGGGATATGGACATGGTCTTTTCCATTCACATCCTGCTCTGAGGACAGTTCTCCCTCCTCCCCCTGTCTTTATCTAGGATCTAAATACTTCAATAGAAGTGATATGGGGAGTCCACAGTGGGAAGAGATGGGAGAAGTGAGCTTCACAGGTAGTCTAGCATATGGTCTTAGACGCAGAACAGGAGCTTTGTTTTGCAGTACTAACCTCCTACCTATTGTAGTTCTGAGTACTGTTTGATAATGGCTCTCTATTTTAGTCTGAAGAAGATTTTCTTGAAAGGAGGAAGGAAGTAGAAAGGCTCCTGAAGAAGAATGCAGATTGGATATGGGATTGGTCCAGCAGGCCCGAGAACATCCCACCAAAGTGAGTGCTGTCAGTGTTTCTGGATGAACTTGGATGCAGCTTTTACTTCCACAAGTCTAAATATGTATCTCTTAATGTCGTGACTCTGTTTTTTTCCTCAAAACTAGGGAATTCCTTTTTAAACATCCCAGGCGCACAGCTACTCTCAGTATGAGAAATACAAGTGTAATGAAGAAAGGGGGGATATTCTCAGCAGAATTTTTGAAGGTTTTTCTTCCATCTCTGCTTCTTTCTCATTTGCTTGCCATTGGACTAGGGTAAGTTTAAATCTTAAAAAAAAAAGGTAGATTTTTTACCTGTTTTCTCTGAGGCCTAATTCTGACTCCCAGTTCCCTCTTTGTCTAAAAGATGGGTAATGCACTTTTCTCTGTAGAAGGGGGACAGATAGTTATTCAGGAAGTGCTTTCTACTTGTCTGCTTGTGGCATTGCTGTGAATGTATCAAGTTTTGCTTTTCTGCTTTTCTCACTAGTTGAGGGTTTTTCAAAATAATTAAGCGGCAGTGAAATTAGGAGTTATATTTATGAATTGTAGTTATACTTACACGATACTTGGTGCCATTGGAGATATGACTTTTAATCTCACAACTAACTGCAGCGGAAAACGATACTATTTAATGTATTTTTAAAATTCCACTCACACCTGGGAGGGACGGGGGGTACCAAACAAAACAGGAATTTATTTTCTTTAGATGATTTAGGGGTTAGATGATCCTTCTTTAAAAACAGCTGCAGGATACAGACTAAAGGGAAGAGATTAAATGCCTTTTAGTCAGGATTGGAGTTTGCCTGTGCCTAAGCAGGGCAGATTCCTTGACATCAGCAAAGAACGCTGGGAATGCAGGCACGTCTGGCCGCTCTCCCATCAGAGTAGAGTTCTGGGGTGACACCTGTTTTCCAAGGAGCCTGCCATTAGCTCTGGTCCTGCTCTTTCTCTGCTCACTCCCTTGCGTAAATCCTGAACCTTAGCAAGGCTGTGGAAGTTGAGGGTGAGGGGATGCAAGAGATGGAGGGCAAGAGGAGGCAAGTTACTGCGCAGCTGCAGTAACTGGAAGGAGGGACAGCCCAAATCTTCTGTGGTCCCTGTGGTATGCATTGTTTTGGGTGGATGAAGGCACAGGTTATCTTCCTGTACAAAATCAAGATCTCAGCCACATAATACTGTAAAAGTAACATGAAACTAATTTAACTCCTTCCAAAATTAAAATGAGTAACTGCACAAGATAGAATAAAAGCATAATGGAATTTTCCTTTCAAAATAAACACAAGATTGGTGATGTAAGTACGTACTTACTTTCTGGTCACTTCCACCAGTGCTGCAACTTTGCATCATTCCAGTTCCGTAATGAGCGAGTAACAAAGTCACATCTTCAGAGAGTGCTTAATGTAGTATCAGTAAAATAGTTACCCTTCAAAATGATAATTTCTTTAAGCTGTCAGAGTACATGAATAAAAGACGCAGTGTAGGGCAGCTGTGAAAGCATACCAAGCTGGGAAATAATGACCGGAGAAATAGTAAGAAGTACATGAAGATGTCAGTAATATGAGAGGTTTACAAATTTCAGAGATACTTAGCAAATGGAAAAACTTAAGATAACAAAAGGAAAAAGGTAACAAAACATCCGACTTAGAGACCTCCTGAAGCAGTGTGTTCTTGCTAACCCCATACTTACCTCTGACTCTCGCATTCCTGAAACTGAACAGCTTACACAGAATTAGTCAGTCTTAGAACTCGGGGAGCGTTATTAGACAAGGGTATGCACAAAGTCACTAGCAACTGCAAACTGAGTTTCACAGCAGTCGCTTGATTTGCCCGCTTAATTATAGCTGGCACTGCTGCTCCTGCTGGAAATTATATAAGTAGTAACCTGATGAGAAAAAAGCGTTCCTTGCACGCTGTATGTTCTCGTTGAAATGAAACGCAGCGCTGGCTGACCATATGTTCTTGATCCTCAGGATCTACATTGGAAGACGCCTCACAACCACGGCTTCGAGCAGTACATTTTAAAGGCACCCGAAATCTAGTTTCAAAGCAAAGAAAATACTCGATGGGAATACAGGGGGTGAACGGCAGAAATGTCTGAGCTGGTGGTGACTACCTGATCAGTGTGTACTTGTTCTGTAAATGTTGTGGTCCTAGTTTAGTAAGAATGGGAAAAGAGACACTAAAGCTAATATATCATATATACTCTTCTGGATCAATTCATAGAGCTTGTTTCAGATGCATTAACATCTGTTATATTGCTTTGTAGTGACGTACCTTTGAAAATTAGAAGAACTTGATGTTTAAAAACAATCCCAGCTTTAATATAGCAGTTGTGATTCAGCTACGTATTCATCTAAACTGCTGTTTCCTTACACTTCATAGATGTGAATATTCGTCACTGCTGCTGTAATCACGACAGTAAGGGATTAGCCCAAAACAATGTGTGGCCTTATGTATCATATATGGGAATTCAGAGAAGCTTTTGCCTCACTCGAGGCAGTTTCTTCCTTACGTAGATTTTGCTTCACTCTCTTTCACATTTGTGTGAGATGTGAAATGTTGAGAGATGCTGGAAGTCAGCTGGAAGAAATTAGCACATAAGTGAAACTTCCATCAGTTTTTAACTAGTTCAGAGTGTGATGCACCACAGCCTGAATTAAATTTGGACTTTAGTGCCTAATAATAGCTTCTTTTGCAAAGACGTATATTTAACTCCCCAATTAATAGAAGTTCCTTCTGTTGTATCTACTTGCAGACTATTGCTTCTCAGTCTTTTTATCTGTAAAATAATAAATTCCCGTCTTATATTTGCCTCATCCTTGTATAGATTTAAAAAAGGGTTGCTTGCTTATTTGTTTTTACTAACGGAATGCCTTTTCATTCAGTGATCTTACCTTATTTAATGAGAAGAAAATGAATGTTTGCCAAAATAACATGTTTTATATATTTAAATAAAAAGGTTCCTCGTGGATTCAGCGTTTTCTCATTCCTCTTTCTCTAATAATCGTTGGAAGTGGCTGACAAGGCTCTTCGTCTTTAAACAAGAGTTCCAGGCTGTTTACTTGCATAATTGACAAATAAGTAAGAAATTTCTATAGAAAACAACTTCACTGCTTATTATTGAGCAGTACTGACTTTTTCTTTTGTGCTTGAAATGAAACCTGTAAAACGTGGTTAGCGGGTGCCTTGTCGTACCCTGCGGAGTCCGTGTCCCACCATCTCCACGGCGGTGGGATGAGGTGCTGCGGTGCAGGCCGGCACGGGCGTTTCATTCTCCATGGGGGTAAATTGCTTGTTCTCGCTCGCGTGAGTTTAATCACACACCTTTTACCGGAGGACCAGGATCTGTTTGGGTTTTTTACTGTATGTGCAATAAAAAGTGGATTTCTAGAATTATTTTAATTTCTGAATAGTATTTCCTATAGGTGAAATTGGACACAGTTCTTTTTAATCTGACTACAGTTAGAGTTGAACCTCAGTGTTACACCAAAACAGTATTAAAAACATTGGTATCAGAATTACTGTTAGATCAACTGCTTCTCCCCCTTTGAAAAAGGAAGTTGGGGTTTTTTTTTATACCATTGCATCCAAATTTAAAGAAAAGATTCCTTACAAATACTGCTAAACCCCAACAACTTACCCGCTACTCCTTGAATTACGCAGGTAGAGCCAGGTGTTCTGCGAGCTCCAGTGCGTGCACACATTCACGTTTTATTTAACCACGGTCCTTACCGTTTTCCTTTTTCATTTGTGTTGGGTATTTCTTGTTTTCCCTGAAAGTGAAGATACACCAACTGTGTTGGAAGTTCCCTAGGTTCATATTCTATTACGACTGGTATTTTAAAAAAGAAAGATTCACAGAAACTGTTAAAGGCATCTTAGAATTACAGTGAAGTAATACTTGCTGAATACTCCTATTGTGTATTGTAAAACGTAATTGTATGACGGTATCTGCTGCGAATAAAGGAACTACATCGGTTCATTGTTCTTTTTGCTTTTTAAACACAGAAGCAAAGAAATCCTGTACGGACAGGGACAGAATTACCACCCTCAAAGATTTGCAAAGTCAACGTTTGTTAACGTTCTTGCAGTAGCTAGAAACCTTCATGCCGAGGCTGGAGCCTGAGTGCCACGAGCCGAGGTGGCTCAGAAGCAGGCAGAGCGCATCGTCACGTTGGCAAACTGGAACGCCCCGACGCCATCCTACCTGCGTGAACGTTCCTCTTGCGCTTTCGTTTCCTATGTAACTGGTTTTATGGATTCCTAATGGATCATAGTAGTAAAATGAAAAAAATGTTCTGTGTATTTAAACCACATTCTTTGCATATTTACCATTACCAGCCCCTCGACAAGTGGGATATCTATCACCTGCCACAACTGCTAAGAAAACATTTCTAATTTACATTGCTACTTTGATTTCAAATGAGAAGAAGTGGTTTATGTTATAGTGTCCTTTTTTTTTTATTATTATTCCACCAGCCCTTGAGCTCACGCCCGCAGGTAACACAACGTCGGTCTTGGCTGCGTGGTACCCTGCCCAGCAGCCCCGGTAAAGCCCTCACCCTGAAATGGTTGTGGCCAAACTGGAGCAAGCGAGCAAAAGCAAACAGTCCGAGACAGGGACAGGAAGAAGGGCAGCAGCAGAAAAGTCATCTCGGGCTCTCATTCCACCAACACTCACAGGTGGTGAACTATTTTTTTCAGATTAGGCACAATGAATGAGGATTTGAGAGGTAGTTAACACATTTTGTTCTTACTCATTCTTAATTTACATTGATTTTAATCAGAATTACATGCATAATTGTCTCTGAGGATCTGAGCTGATGTCCTTGATCTTGCAGTGGATGAGTAGAGTTTCAACAGAGCTCTTCAGTGCGCACATGCAAGCGTGTGCTACTTTTCCTAAAGCTATCAAGCTGAGGTATTTTGTCCTTTTTTCAGTTATGACAGAAAATGGAAGGTAATAAATACAGATACTTGTTTTGTAGGTAATCTGGACTGTGGCTCACTATTTCATCTGGAACACAGCAGCAAGGTGGACTTGGGGATCCTAACGCTGTACTCGGGAGCGCTGTCTGACACCGGTGTCATACAGCCATTAGCCTGCCATTTACCCACATTTTTAGGATCATCATTTAGAAAACCTCATATTCAACCCATTCAATCCACCGTACTTCTATGACGTGCCCAAGGTGACGATTACCCATTTCAGAAAAAACGAAGTGTGAAAACGCCTAAAACAATCATCAGATGGGCAACTTTTGAATCAGAGCTTTATGTTTATAGTAGCAAATTCTTAGGCTGCCCTGATCCAAGCTGAAATGGTGTACACGTAATAATTACTTTTAACGTGATCGAAAGGAGCAAAGTTAATTAAAAAAACCCCAGTCATCATGGTGCCATCAAACTAGCAAAATATTTGACATCATTATCGAATTATTGCTCGAGGCATTCTTATAGAGCTACATCAGGTTTCCACGGTCAAATATTGGCCTTTTGCCTCTCTGTTTTCAACATCGATTTCTGTAAGAGATGCTTCATACAAATTTTGCAGTTATCAATTTTTTAAAACAGCTTTAAAGTGCACAGGCTTCTCTAAAGCCATGGAACCAGTGGACAAGTAGTCCAAAAGAAATATAAATACTAAAAGAAATGACCTAGAACTGCCTTAACATGCTAGATACTGACAAAATTTGCACTGAAGACTTTAAGCCCTTTGATCCTCACACTTTATACCAGAGGAAATGGAAAATTCAGTCAATTTTGCAACTAAACTTATTTTCTTTTTAAAAAAACAAAGGTCACGGCATGAGTAAGTAGCATTTTAGTATGGCACACTTCCAGTCTAAGGAGCTTTATTTCTTTAGAGAGACAAGAATATAGAAGTCATTTAACGAACCTCATTCCCAGTTGTGCTTCCAGCTGCGGACCCAAGGCACCAGCATCACTCCCTCAGCCTCCCTGGGGGCTCAGTCAAGGGCTGGGGAGGGAGGGTCCCCTCTGTCAGGGTCACCCCTCCATGGGCAGACCCGGGATGAAGGACAGACGGGAGGACACGAGCCGCAGGCACAGGGGAGGAAGCCTGGGCTGTGCACGGCATCGCTCCTCGGGCACCGGCACCGCACCTGCGGGTCTGCGACGCTGGGAACTGGCCTGGGTGGGACACGGCAAACAAGCACCCCTGGGAAGCAAGCGCAGGGCTTTTGGAGCCCTGAGCTGGCGCGACTGCGGCTGCCCCGGCTTGTGCCGCCCCAGCTGCCACCAGCCCTCGTGGCTGCAGGGGCTGGGAAAGGGGCAGAGGGGGGATCTCACTGGGGAAAGGCACAGGTTCACACAGGACAGAGGGCAGGAAGGTGGAACATTTCCGAAGCACACGGGTGCTGTTAGGGCGGTGCAGAGCTTCAGCCGGAGCGCAGGCTCGCAGGAGGCAGCCAGTCCTGTTCAAAGCCGACCTTGTCGTGCTTGGTTTTAGTGCCTTCAGGCTTAGCAGGCTCCTGCCAGCAGCAGCCGGCGCAGGGCACGCTGAAGGCTTGCGTACTTTTGTGAAGAAATACGGTCAGTGAAACTGTGGTATTAAAAACTTACCAAATATTAAAAGAAAGTCATGGGAGAATTGTTATGGATCCTGGCATTTTCTGAAGTCCTGCGCAAGCTGTCTCCAAAGGCTCTGAAGGCACGCACCAGAAGCCTGTTCTTGCTCCAGAGCAGCAATCAGTGCGTTGCAGTCTTAAAGTATTTTCTCTACCTGGGTTTAAAGCTTTGCATTTCAGTGTGCTTTGCTTTACCAGTGGAAAGCAACCCTCAGCAGCAATGAGCAGAGTCAGAGGCCAAGCTGGTGGCTCCGGGGCACGTGGGCTGCGTTGCACAGGCTATTTATAACCGCAGAGGACACCCTGAGGGTGGCCAGTGTCTGGGCAAGCTCAGTGTACAAGGGCCACCATCAAGAGCTGGCGACGGTGAAGAGAGCAGCTGAGCTCTAAGACTGAAGCTTTCAAGGATGCTACAACAGAGGGGGCTCGCTGCAAACCCGGTTTCTGTTCTCTCTGCAGACCCCTCACACTCTGCAGTTTGCACGGAGGAGGAGGTTTACTTCCAGCAGCTGCTCATTAATGCCGCCCAGAGCGGCACAGAGTCCCAGCCCAGGGAGAGCTCCGCAGCGCAAGAGCCGCCTCCTCCCGCTGCAGCCGGACCGCCAAGGACCTTCGGCTGTTTCCCGGCTAGAAGCTCAGCCAAACGCAGATGCGTGTCTGCTCGAACGTGCCTGTGAAATTCACGCTCATCAAGGCTTAACGTAGCTTCTTAGCACCAGTTTTGTAAGCACCGTGGGAGTTTGGATCAAACTTGGTGTTTATATCAAAAGCGAGTTAAACGGGACAGCGATGGCTGCGGCCAGGCGGCCCGCAGGGGTGGGAAGGGCCAGCTCTGGCCTGCTCCCCACTCAGTGTGCGGGGCCGTGCTCAGCTCCCAAGCACGCTTAGGCACAACACCCGTGTGTCCACGTACTGCCCGGCGCTGAGCATCGAGGAAGAGCTGCACATGTTTGCTCCGAGGTACAGCCCGCTCTTCGGAGCAGCTCAGACACCAGGTAACCATCGCTTGGACCCAGGAAGAGTTGGGCTGGTTCCTCTCACCCAACCTGATCAGCATGGGGCTCTATTCTGCCTATTAAAAACCCTGGATGCAAAGAACAGGGCAACAAAACCCCAAGTACTTTATCTACAGCTGATGAACAAGTTTGCATCACGCAGAGGAGCCCGATGACTGGCTCTCCCTTTCCCCCTCGCCCCTCGGGCATAAGCCCCTTGCTGGCTCCCGTGCCATCTGCGAGGGGAGGGATCCGGCAGCAGCCGTCTCACTGCATTTTAATTCCCTAAATGTTCACCTGAAGTACGTGGTGTCGTGAACTCAGACAGCCGGGGTTCCTGTTCCTGCCTGCAGGCCATCAGCACAGCGGGACACCCGGCGCCTGCTGGGTTACCAATTCCTGCTCACAATCTTCCCAGCTCCCACCCGTGGAGATGGGGGATCGTCCCCCAGCCCAAACACCGGCCTCCAGAGAGCTACTGCCAGGCTCGACCAGCCAGGAGATGGAAACCCTTCCAGAGAGAAAACAACCCCACCCACCTACACCGGGTTTTATTTGGAGACGTGGGGGTAGTCATGGGCATGGGAAAATACTGCTCACCTCCCTCTGCAATTCCCGGACAGGGCAGTGCCAGGGGAAAGTCCTTGCATGCCTGCCAGGGAGTCTGGAAGGTTACTTCATTTCTAGATGCTGCCTTTGGGCAGGGTACAAAACAAGGACCTTTGGTTAAAAGCTCGATAGAAACAATGTCCCTGACTTCTGAGCCTGAAACCAGCGTTCTAGCACATAACGCATGAACCATCCGACCAGCTGAAGGATGGCCATCCGTCAGGAGAACTCACAGACCGCAGGGAGCGGTGCCCTGCGTAGCCTACGTCCACAAATGCCCCTGTTCTCCAACCGGGGCGAGCCTGGGTGAGGGCTGGAGCACACCCGCTCCCAGCTGCAACTCCACTCCTCCCCTGCCGATGTCTTCCCTCAACCCCCTCCCCATGTCCTTTCCCCGGGAAATTACAAGCGCAAATTAAGTGCCTGAACTCTTAGGAAGCACGTTTTCTTTCATCAGGTGGCAAAACGCATTTCAGCTGCCCTTCAGCCACGCACAGCACCCCTCAGCACCCTCGCCACCCACCCACCCACCCACCGAGCGCGAGCAGGGTCCGTGCACCCCCGGCCCTGCAGGTCGGTGTCCAAAGGAGCACGGCCACCGGCACAGAAGCCGATCCCCAGACGCCGACCCCAGGTCCTGCTTTTCAGAAACCGCCGTGCACCAACGCTGAACCCCCAGCCCTCAGCAGAGCCCCCCACACGTTTCTTGCTTCACCTTACCAACGTGTTTGTTCTGGAGCCACTTGGCACTTCGGTGAGGAAGTCCAACTCTGTGTCTGTGTGTGTTTGTGGTGAGCGAAAAATGACCACAGAATTCAGAGTTTAATCTTAAATCCTGTTCCTGCAATTTCCAAACCCATCCCGAGGAAGCAGCAGACCCGAGGGGTGGTTCATCTTCTCCCAATACTTTCTCATCACGTAACCGGTGATCACAGCTACCGCGGACACCCGCTTCCTGCTCACTAAACAACTACTGCGCTGACAATGTAAAACACGCGCACAAGTCTTGCGAAGTGAGGAGTCTGCAGAACTCTCTCAGGTTTACAAACTGTCTTCAATCTGCGATGTTCACTTAAGCCCCAGTTAACTGCCATTAAGGAGTCATCACACCAAAACGAGCGACTGTTTAAAACAAGTTTTGAAAACCTTACCTCTCCTTTCTAGTAGAGAAACTCCTTCCAGTTATTTCCTCAAAACCAGCCGGGGCCTGGAGTTACCTCGCCGTTAGGAAGTATTTGCGAAACGGTGGATCTGCGCTTCCTCCGCAGCTCACCCCCGTCCGCGGGGGTTTCCCGCACACTAGAGCCAGCGCAACATCCCTACCCGTCGCGCTTTACCTACGGGGTGCTCCGTCTCCTGGAAGTTAACCGTTCGGGGTATTGCAAGTGTGAGCAGTGCAATGCTCTTGAACCGGTCCCAGAAGTCAAGGGTGGTTTGGGGCAAGTATCTGAAAAAACAGTAGTTTTATCAAACTGACAGTAAAATCTGTTTTTAGATAAAATGAAATGATAAAAATTTCATTAATCATCAAAAACTATTTAATTGAAAGTGGTACAAGCAAATCATGTTTTATATAATAGATTTCATCATATCCTTTTTCTTTTTACTCATATTCCACTTACATTTGCTGAAAAAATAGATCAAAAATAGACAGCACTAATATATTCACTGAATATGAACAGACAGCTTTCTGAGTCAGAGGTATGACCATTCAAAAACTAACCATTTAAAATGGAAATACAAACAATCTTCAGGTTGGCTCCTCTGGCCAATTATCTCACAAGCGGAAGAAAAAGTTGTCAAAATACACAGAGCAAGTCCAGGTAAACATTTAAAATTTATTAAACTTTTTGGTCAAAATAATTGAACAAGTATGTACAATCCCATTGTATTAGCTCTATTACGTATTTTAGGAACAAGGTCAAATCTAACGCTTTAGTGACCCCGAAGTTCCACATTTCAAGATTTTCAAATAGTGTCACAACCAATATACAGTATAAGATTTTTTTTTTTTTTTAATTTAAACTTTATTTGTAGAACCTCAAAGTTAGTTGTACTTACTAGCTTACTGTGAGCAAGAGTGGCACTCTATGGACATTAATCGGGAGGGTAAGAACGGAGACATTTTGCTCTGACATATGCAGGTCTGATTCAGTAATCCTAATACACCTTCATTTTAAGAAAAATGGAGTGTAAACCACACTTCTGTATTTCTTCTGGGAAGCTCAAGGGATCTCGTTTTTCAGAACGAATGTCTAATTCGCAGGCACATTTCAGCGAGTGTCACACCTAGCTACTCGATGCTACTCAAACGTGCTGCAACAGCTTCAGAAGAGCTTCTCACCCAGGCCAGTCCAGGCTGATGAGAAGGTTGATGCATTTTAGGCCTCTTTGGGGGGAGGGGGGGCAGGGGGGAAGTACCTAAGGCTTAAAAAAAAGTTAGCAGGAAGAGAGTTACAACAACCGCAGTTAACACCAGCTCGTAGCCTCAGTGTTTTCTGACATCTCAGTGTTAAAGCTGGAACGTGCTAAGATGTATTAAGCTGTGTTGCTGCTTGGCATAATCAAGATTATTTTTTTTGCTGGCTTGAACTGCAATGTGAAATACAATATATTATGCCAAATATTTAAAATAAACTATATCTTCATGACAAATACTAAAAAGGTTAAAAAATAATGCACATAAGGTATGTCTCTATCTAACATTGAGAGGCATCAGATAAACTGGATTTTTATCTTCAAAGAAGAAAATTTGTTAAACGTTTTGTTTTCCCTTCTGTGCAAGGTGGTCACTTTCTATTAAGGCTGTGGATGTCTTTATACTAACGTTTTCAATCTCCTACTTGGTACACAGATAGCATTTTACAAGAAAACCAGTGCAACTTAAACTAAATGACAATTTCATGGAAAGTCTAAATTTAGAATTTGAAATACGACACAAAAAAGTTTGTATTAGTCTGCCAAAAATCAATGTTTTGGGGCAAACATTGTCAAATGTGCCCATCAGAATTATTTTGCACAATCTCAGTACATGCAATTAAAAAAAAAAAAAAATAAAAAGACTGAATACATACCTTCAGATTTAAAAACACGTTTTATAGTTTGTTATTTTATTAAGTGGTTTACACCAGAAGGTGTGGTTATAGGTACAGTTGGTGAGTAAATATTCATGGAAACCTGTCTACGAACCCAACTCAAGACCTACCTAAGTGCTCAAAGGTAAAAACACCTAAGCCTAGATACAGGCCAGAGGAGGAATGTTTACAGGCATTAAGCACACTATATGTTTTGAAAGGCCCAAATATTACAGCAGAGAAAGAGCGCGAGAGATAGAAATTACATTTTTATGACAATTTTTTCTTCTCGGGTGTTAAATTTTTGGTCTATAAACTGAAAAGGAAGGCTCAGACTTAAATAAATACATTTATTTTGAGTATTGGCCTTATCGAGCGCTGTCCATCGGTTCTGCCTCGAGGGTTTCTCCCAGAAAACTGTGACTGACACTCCCTACCCCCAGCGACGGCAGAACTACACCATGAACTCAAAAACCAGGCCAGATCCTCTCCTTTAACTAAAGGGAAGTAAGTGCATCAATGTTCTTCACTGGTAGGACAACAAGGCCTTCTCTTTTACAGATAAACAACTGAGCTTAACTATGCAAGATGACGACTCTGTCCTCAAGTAAGTCATCTTTAGTTAATTTTGTCCTGGAATATATACAAATTATTGGTGGCAGCTACAGCAATGATGTTCTCCATAGGATGCCATGCTGTATGAAGAATCTTCTTGTTGAAGTCCAGACTGTCAACGCTTATTTCATCCTTCTTTCTTTTACCACCTGTACACACTTTACGTGGCTTTAAGATGGCACGAGGTTTGCTGCTCTCCCTGGATGCTTCTAGAGTGATATCCCGTCGCGTGTTTCGGTCAAACATTCTAAAGAAATTGTTGTAAGATCCAGTCATGATAGCACTGTTCAAAAACAGAAGAAAGGCAAATCTTAGTAGGTTTCCAGAAATAGTATTCAACCCCCATCTTCTCTCTCTTGCACACCAAGTGACTGTCCGACCAAGTTCATGGCCAGTAAGTGGCATTACACACCTTCCTCTCTGACGTATACCTTTGCTCAATTCAATTTGGACTTCAGCACCGCTTCCACTCCACCACTTCCCCTGGCCGCCCCTCCTGCCACCGGCACTCAGCAGCAGTCCTATGCTTTATTCATCTTAATGTGAGCAAAGCGCGTCTTCCTGTTGCTACTCTAGCCCTTTATCCCGCGGCAACAACAGCCATGGTGGAAGCAAAGCCATTGTGAACTGCTTGATTTCAGCAGACTATTGCAAACGAAAGTGCCTTCCTTGGCACTGCGCATGTGTTGACTATGAGCACGCCAATGGATTAATTATGAAAAATTGTCTTGAATCAGTAAAAGAAACCCCTTGCGTGAATGTCTGATGCTGTGCTGCAGAACAATTCAGAGTTTCTGTACAGTATCAAATTTGCTTTTGAATGAGGCAGAAAAAAATTTGCATCTGCAAATGCTTTTGTGTATCTAACTTCCAATGAACAGCTTGTTTGTAGCTCTCACAAAGCATATGCTTGAAATCGAGGCAGAGTTGTTCATTATTTTCTGTATCTCTACCACTTGAAACTGGAAAAGCAGTTTCCCACATGGCAGAAGTCCCACAGGTTGTCAAAATCACAATTGTCTTCATGGCATTAAAAAATTAATGACTAGGAGGAGAATGAGATACTATTACCACAACATATACCACTCAGATTGTACTAGGGAATGCACTGAGTGAAATAATTTTTTCTTTTTCAAAGGGAGGTGAGCATCACAACTTACTACTGACAACTTATGTTCTTACGTTAAAGTGAGATGACCTTGATTTGATTTTTTTTTTCCCTAACCCCTCCAAAAAAGATTGACTGGAGTTGCTTGAAAAAACCCATACAAATAAGGGTCAGTTTCCTTGCATTTAGCTTAGTGAAAAACATACACCACTTGTTTTATGCATCTTAGGTTAGATATTGTAAATACTGCTAGCAATTTTTTTTTTTGGTAAACTGACTGACAGAGTATCATTTCTCCCCTCAATAACTCAAAGCCACTTGCAACCTGGTAATTAAGAGTAACAGTTTTCTTTAATATTGTTTACTTAAGAAATTAGTACGTAAGTGGCACGTAGCGGCACACGCAATCGCAGCTATCACTGCAATAGCAATGCAGATAGGTTTCACTTTCTCTGCTGACTCCTGTGCACAGCTTATGAGATGTGACTTCCCTGATCACTGTCCCCATCTAAACTATGTGGTGGATCTTTTGTTCTTCAATATTTGATAAGATTTAGGCCAAAGCTTGTTTCACAGGCTGATCCTGTTAACGTCAAATCAAAACTGATCCCTTTTCATTGAACAGCTTGCAAGCATTTAGTAGCAGACAAGTCACTGTTTTAGGTGTTTCAGATACACTCATAAAACTCCTACACAAAAAAAAAAAAAAAAGAATCCTCAAGGCAAGCCAACACAAAGCATCCAGACATAAGATCCAGATCTGCCACGATCTTATCCATGGGTTCTGAAAGCATTTTAACAGGTCGCTAATATTACCATAGCTAGTGGCAGGAAACACACTATAGTGGCTTTGCTATCTGATTATAATGCTTCCACAACTTGCAGGCAAGACATGTATTTCCACTGTTTGCAAAAAATATGAGTAATTATCTAATGCAGTGTTATCTTCTTTAGGCTACAGAAAACATGGGAAGAAGATTCAATTTGCAAGACACTGACTGCATGTTCTTGTACATACTGTAAGAATGAAACTAAGCCACATTTTCATGGCTTGAAATGGCCAGTTTTGACTATATAAAACTTCAACAATAATTCATATTAGAAGCAAACTGACACACAGAAGTTTATTCCACTTCTGGAGGGTGGAGGACTGAAGAATGAAGTCTTTTGGAAAAAAGAAAAACAACCCCAAAAAAATCCCCCAAAAAACCACCACCACCAAACCCCCAAACAACAGTTGATTTGAATGTAACTAATTACATCCTTAAAGTTAAGTACTGCTTATGGGTTTCAAGACTGGAAACCAAGTTCCTAATGCTGAGGGAAAACCAAAAAACCAAAACAAAATGACCCCCCCAACTTACCTATCAGAACCGTTCCAGCAGCATTCAAATTTGTCAAAGATGCAGTCATTTTCGTAAAGGGAACAAAGCTTGCTTCGAAGATACTCATGAACCTTTTTGGAACATTTAAATTGGTATTAGATATAAAGACAGAGAAGAAAAGGGAAAGAAAGGGATATTTAAGAAAACTGGAACACCATACTTGATATGTCTCTACAGGCCTGTTTTCCATATTGAGATCCCACACTTTAACAGAAAGGTAGTCTCTTGTCATCATGTATTGACCACTGTGACTGAATTTTACATCGGATATCGATGATATTATTTCTGAAAAAAATGATCTGCTGCTAGGATCTTCAGGTTCTTCAAAAACTGTAGATAGAAGACACAATTACAAATGAAACCAACACCCAGTTTTACAACTTTGAACATTTTTCGGTACTTGAAAAATTTTAAATCAATATACTAGTTTCTTTTTAAAAAGCAAGTTGCTGTTAAATACTTTTTAGAAATAATGTCTTTTTAAACAATGTCATGCTCTTAGTCATCAGATTGCTGGATGCCTATCTCCAGCATTCTCAACTGGAGCACAGCATCAGCAAACTACAATTCACAGGTCTTAGGGATGAATCGGAGAAAAAAAAAGTTAAAAAACAGCACATGGGTAAACATTACAACTGATCTACAAATCATGTCAAACAAGAGCAGATGAAAACACCAGCATCCCAAACACAATATCTTAATGCATGACCCATGCATTTTGAGACTACTGTACAACGTACTTTTCTTTAGATCGCAACAGAAGTTGTACAACACAACCTACTGAAATGAAATATCAGTATCTACACTTGAAATGCAATTTGGATGGTTTTAGAAAGCAGATAAAGAAATACATTATTTAAATTGAAGAGTCAGTCTCTGAAGTCAATGTTTCACAACACAAGCTACCCAGAACTGTTTATTTCATTTTTGAATAGACCCCTTTTAATAGGATGTTATTCAGTGACAAGCAGTTAAGAAATAAAATGCTTCTAAGTAATTTAATGCAACACTAAGTCAAATAGATGAAGTGGCCTAGCATTCTACATTTCCCATTGCACAAATACTTCCTTCCAACAAGAAAACCTTATCTACACTATCAAAAGCTTACCTGCAACTATCAGTTTGGTAGGTCACCCCACAGGACTAGTAATACTAATAAACCATAACTGTTACAGTAGCAGACAAGAAACAAGAGGCTGCGTGCAAGGTATAGGCAGTTATCCTTATGACTTCAATAGAAAAAGCTCTCCTCACCTACGTAAGTTTACACGGCTCAGCAGACTAGAGAGCATTCACCTTTCACCCCTGGAAACTCACTTCAATGCAGCGCATATTCTTAAGAATTAATTCTGACCTAGGAGCTGCAAATGGTCACAAAGTAAATGGATTCTGGCAGCATCAGCCCAGTTCCTAATGCACAAAGGTGAATAAACTGCCCTGAACTGGCATTTGATAAGCAGATACCTTTGAGAAGCACCAAGACTGAGTCTGGACAGAAGACAGGTCTCACTGGTGCCAAAAGCACTTGTTCCCATCAGTTTATGATGCATAAATGGGTAAACAGGAGCAGAGTCAGATCGTCAATTGTCTCATGCTACACTTCTGCTTGTTGATGGCCTAGAACAAGACAATTAAAATGTTCCATTCTACAAAACTACCACCCCTTACCTTGTATGCTCTTTACCAATAAGCAGAACTTGGTATGTTTATTTATAAGCAGAACACCTATACATTCTATCTTGCGTGAAAACAAAGCAAGAAACCCATAAGCCAAAGATGCATCCTAACTTACATTTTGAATGCCTATCACAGAGGGCTGAAGAACGCATGTCACAGAGTCGAATAGTTCCTTTGCTACTACTGTAGACAAACACATTACAGTGATGAGGGTGGAACTCTGCAGCAGTAATCACTTCTGTCAGCTCCTCCATGTTAGCAGGCTTAATATCTACAATATCTGGGAAGGTTTTTGTAAAGGCATGTAACGTTTCACATTCAAATCACTTCTAGCAGATAATGATTAAAAAATGTTAAAAATACAATGTAGAAAACCAGGGCAAGATCTTAATTACCACTGTGTGCAATCTACACAAAGTAAAGTGACCCGAGTAGATTTAAAAATAAATAAAATAAATCTAGATTTTACAAATCAATTTTAACAGATGCTGGAGACAATTTCAGACTCCTCTCAAGCCTCCTTCTTGACACTTCCTATCGAACACTGAATACACTTCATCTATTTACCTAAAGCTTTAGAAAATTTGCATATGACCTATTCAATATTTAGTATTTCTGCAACTTTTATTTTACTACAGATTTGTAGGTCATACTATTAGTTTTGGATACACAGGCTTGCAAAAAGATTTGAAAATTATTTCTGCAGTTAGTAGTATCATTTGACATGGAAAAAAAATTTCTTTTCTTTAAAAGAAGCGTCACTTAGACAAACTTTGGAAAAGTACCTACAGCAACAAAGGATCTACTTTTCAAATCTTTCAACTCTTATTTAAGTTGACTGAACTCCACANCATCTATTTACCTAAAGCTTTAGAAAATTTGCATATGACCTATTCAATATTTAGTATTTCTGCAACTTTTATTTTACTACAGATTTGTAGGTCATACTATTAGTTTTGGATACACAGGCTTGCNATGCTCCTAAAATGCCTCAATTTCTCTTTAAAAATCAAACTATCTACTTTCTACTGGCAGCTTTCCACTGAAAGAATGCTTGCACTCAAGTATGAATGAGAGCACCCTAAGGCCTGCTTTCACTGTATTAAACCTCCAGATTTTAAAGTCATGTATTTTAATCCCTAGATTCAAACAGCTACTCTAATTAGTAAAATTAAAGTGATTCTCTTAAACATACACAACTTAGATGTGCCACAGTGTTCACAGAGACCAAAAAAAGGATACTAAAACTTCTATCTGTGATTTCTAAATGCCATAGGTTAATTCTTAGGTCATCTGCAGAAAGGTATGTTTCGTGATCACTATTTACGGAAATAGAGTTTATGTGATAAGTATGTGCATTTGCAAATATCCTTCTGGGACTTGCTTCTACCATTAGGTCCATGGGTTTCAATACTGGCACCTGAAACACGAAAAAGAATAGTCAATTTTCGCATAAAACTGACTTCTGATTCAGAAGATAATGAATTAGTTGCACACCACAGACTTCTGTTTTGATTTAGTGACTAAACACTTTTCAAATCCACTGAGCAAGAAAAGTAGTAAAATAGCCTATGAATGCTGACTTTGCGTACTACCAACAGAAAACCTCAGACACTGACTTCTGCAGAGGTTACCTGTCAAATACAGCAGCATTGTATCTCATCCAACAGGAAAACGGTGTATGTTTATAATGATATTAGAAGATTATGTTAATTTGAAACAAGCACTTAAAAATGATCCCCATATCTTAGAAGGGTGCTTGAGAAATTGGTAAGAACAGTTTGCAAAGAAAAACCCCAATTTGTTCACTGAACAGTCGGGACGATTTCAGGAACACATGGATGCCCTACTTCCACAACTACCTGATCTAAAGGGTGACATGGTTTGTCAGGGTCAAGTAGCTTGAGCTTCCCTCTAGCTCCTTCTCACTGACCAGCAAGTGAATAGTTTAAGGTTGCCCAAGGACGTCCTACGTTGTTCCAGTACATACAATTTCAACAGAAGACTAACTTACATCATCTGACCAAGAAAAAAGTTATGACAGTGTCCAAGATAATCTGTCTTCCTGGAACAAGAAACAAATTAATCTAAGAGCTCTGTAATTGCTTTCACCATGTTTGTATCTCACAGTCTGTTTACATCAAACTGTAATGATTAAAATTAATCCATTACTTTTTATTAGGCAATTTTCCTATCTCACCACATGAGTGTTCCTAGCCTGGTTGTGAAATCAAAAATGCATGAATGTGAATTATCAGGAATGGTACTTAGAAATGCCGTGGTCTCTGTGCAAAGGATGCAGCTCTGAAGTGCTGCTTCTCCTCCATGTCTACTTCTTTGTAAACAAATGGGGATTATATTTCTGTAACAAAATATGCAAACAAAGCCCATAAAAGCCCAAG